>JAJJWO010000501.1:0-34617 GCA_021655895.1 Fusarium sp. NRRL 66739
TCCTCCGCCTCCCGGTGGTGCTCCGGCCCCTCCCTCTGGTGGTGGCCGACCAGCTGGTTTCTTGAGTGAGATCCAGATGGGCAAGTCTCTCAAGAAGACGACCACTAAAGACAGCAGCGCAGCGGCTGTAGCTGGACGAGTTTTGGGATAATGGAGCTGTGTATATCTTGGAGAATGAAGGGGAATGCATGCTATGGAGTAGGAGGTGAAAGTTGAGACGCGTGCGAGGCTGAACAGCTTAGGGAGCTAGCTAGTGTAGTAGATAGTGCGAGCCTGGAATGGCGAACCATGATTTTGGCTGTTTCTCAATATGTAACTAGTTGTGAATTTCGTGTTGTTGGTTCCTCCCTATACACTTGGAGCTATTAATCTGTAGTATTGATATTGGTATTGAGATGTATCCTATCCTAGGTACCTTATGGTGACGTTATCCCCAGACATGCCCGAAAGCATTAGCTCCGATTGGGTCATGTGGGCGTTGAAGTGGCGCCCTAAACCGTTCCAGGCTGTTGATCCAAGACGACATTCTTTAGGTCACTTGAGACGAGCCTTGTTATGTTGATTTCCAGGTCGTTTCTCATGGTCTTTTTTTTTTTTTTTTCTACTCATAAATCGGTAGACGCTCAGGAGACCAAAGATGAAATTGTCAGTAGCTTTGCTGCCTTGTCTTGGCTTATTATCAAGCGTTCTCGGAACCGACGGTCCAGCCATCATCCCTCAAGAGGTCAGCGAGATTCAGAAAACGTTACACAAGAGTGATTGGGCAGATCGTATATGGAAGCAGATACAGGGCGTGTCGTCATGTTCAGGATGCCAGGTAAGTGATGTCTCACTCTCAGAATGCTCGACTTTATAAGCTGATCACGTAGGACGGACTAGGGCCTATTGTTGACCCTCAAGGGCCTCGCCAATTTAGGTGACAGAACGTTTGTCAATACGCTCAAGGACGTGTGCAAGCTCTCAAAGGCAATCATGCCCCTGATTTCTTGAAAACTGTCAAAATAACAACGTACCAGGTCGAAGACGACGACGTTTGCGATGGCACTATCGAACTACAGGGCCATATCGTTGCAGAGGCTATAAGAAATGTAGCCATCGGCTCAAAGACTGCACAGCATTTTTGTGTGACTTTCTTAGGCCTTTGCGAGTATCCAGCTGTCGAAGAATGGGACGTCCCTCTGCCGCACATGAGATCCCCTCAAAGACGCCCAGTTCCAAGCGGACAAGACCCTATCAAGGTCGTTCACTACTCTGATATCCACGTTGACCAACTCTATACCGAGGGTTCAAATGCAAAATGCAACAAGCCTATTTGCTGCAGGTAGGTCTACGCATATTCCAGAAGCAAGCTACAGCTAATGACTTGAATCAGGCCTTTCTCAGAGGGGGATGAGCCTGGTAGAACGGATTCTCCAGCAGGTCCCTTTGGTGAACACACTTGCGATTCTCCCGCCTCTCTAGAACATAGCATGTACGAAGCAATCAAGAAGATAGTCCCTGACGCTGCTTTTACCATATTCACTGGCGATATTGTCGACCACGCAATCTGGAACACTACTTGGGATTACAACGAACACCAGAGTGAGCGCCCCTTTGCAATAAAATCTCCCCCCTCTCTCTCTCTCAACTAACTCTTCCCAGTTATCGAGTCCTATGAGCATATGGACAAACACCTCGGTATAGTCTACGGTACAGCTGGAAATCATGAAGCCCATCCAACAAACGCCTACCAGCCAGGTTCCATCGGCAACTCTTCTCAATGGATCTACGACCTCCTCGCCGGAACTTGGTCTCGCTGGATTGGACGTAAAGCAGCTTCTACGGCGGCGAGAATGGGCGCATACTCGACCCGGTATCCCCGTGGCAACCTGCGTGTCATCTCTCTCAACACCAACTTGTACTACCGCGGAAACTTTTGGCTATTTCAGAGGGCAATGCTTCGTGATCCTAGCGGCCAGATCGAGTGGCTTGTGGAAGAACTTGATGCAGCTGAAAGGGCCCAAGAGAGAGTCTACATCATTGGACACATGCCGCTCGGTGATCGAAATGCGTTCCACGACCAGTCGAATTACCTCAATCAGGTGATAAATCGATACTCGGCGACTATCGCGGCCATGTTTTTTGGGCACACGCACAGAGATCACTTTCAAATCACCTACGGCGATGGTCAGGATAAGACCTTTTCCAACGCCCTGCTCACCTCCTACGTCGGTCCCTCGCTTACTCCAACGTCGGGAATGCCTTCGTTCCGTGTCTACGACGTCGACCCTGTCACCTTTGCAGTCTTGGATGCAACAACCTACAGCGCCGACATGACGTCCAACACATACCAGACCCAAGGGCCCGAGTGGGAAAAGTACTACTCTGCCAAAGAAGCCTACGGTTCGCTCACAAACCCGCCCCTGACAGACCCTCAAGCAGAACTCAGCGCCGCATTCTGGCACAATGTCACCAACGTCTTTGAGAGCAACCGGACCGTTTTTGACGAGTTTATGCTGCGTCTTAGCAGGGGTTGGATGCAGCCTGAATGCGATGAGGATTGTAGGGAGTCGCAGATCTGCATGATGAGGGCGGCGAGGAGCCAGGATAGCTGTGACGTGCCGACGCTGGGTTCGTCGTACCATGGAAGAATGGAGGTCAGCGCGGAACGGGATGAGTGCGGTATCTCTGTTATACAGGCGACGTTCTCGGCGTTGGTGGCCAAGGAGGGTGTTTTGAAGATGTTGCAGGAGATGCTGCTTAGAATGAATGTGAGATTGCATGGTTAGAGACGAGATAGGACGTATTGTTCATTTCATAACTACTAGATAATCAACAGAAACGATTCGGTTATTTATGGCAGATGTTCTTCTCTCAATATGTACAGTACTACGTTAGATCGAGCAGCTCCGGTAATAAAGCTCGGTGTTATGATACATCAAAGAATAAAACGGATTAGATTTGTCACACGGGCTTACAAATACATGGTCAACGTCGTATGGTCATCCCTTGGCACGCGTATATCACCTCTTGGTGCATATCAGGTAAGCTTATTACACGTACAGTAGGCCTTGGCTAAAACTTGAACGGGTTCTGTTTCTACAAACACACAGAACCCCGGAGACTTCCTCGGATAAATAACATTTGATGTGGCATCAGCGATTGCCTCGCCTGTAAGCCCAGCAAAGTGCCGTCGTCTCTGGTGGCTCTCGCTGGTTCATGCCCAATGGAAAGGCCGACTACGTGCCGTATACGGACAGGGGGCACAGGAGCAATCCTGAGCTGACGGCTTACAGGTTGACTTTATCCTAGCATATATATGCCATGTCAGCACGAGATACAGGCTGGGCTCGGACCCTTGCAAGACGGTGGAAACAATGAGAATGGTATATAGTTAGCCGTCCAGATGGGAAAACACTCGTTTCCGCGAGGACAAGAAAACACCCACTCCTAAGATGCCATGGCTTCCCCACAGAATCAACAACTCGGCTCCGATGTGTGCGTGATAGGATCAGGAGTGCTCGGTCTCCTGGCACTCAAGAACCTTCGCGAACAAGGGCTTGATGCCATAGCATTTGAAAGAAACGAATACATTGGTGGAACATGGCATGCGTCTCTGAACACTGAGCAGACTTCTGCCCTGACGCAGACAACAGCTAATACTTCCAAGCTCGGTGTACGTCGTGAGCTTTTTCGATGGGAAATATGACAATGCTGATAATTCCCAGAGTGCCATTACTGACTTTCCCATGCCTGATGGTGAGTTGAACATATCCTTGGGACCATCAGAGGAACTCACAATGTTGTCAGATTATCCACTTCACCCTCCGCAAAAAGACCTTGAAAGATACTTCGAATCATATGCCAAACGCTTTGAGCTGGTCAGGCACATCGAGTTTTCTACTTCGGTAGACCACATAGAGCGCGATGAGCAGCAAGGGCTGTGGAAAGTCTTTACCAAGAACACCAACACCGGAGTTGAAGAGATCAGAACCTTCAGCCGCGTGGTGGTCGCCACGGGCATGCTCAACGTCAAGCATCTCCCGCAAGTAAAAGGCCTCGAAACGTTTGCTGGAGAAGTCATCCACTCTCAGCAGTTTAAGGATGCTTCCAAGTACGAAGGGAAGAATGTAGTCGTCGTGGGAATTGGTGCAACTGGCGTGGATTCAACATCCTTCTTGGTCAAAGCCAATGCCAATAAGCCTGTCTATCTCAGCCACCGGGGTACAGCCTTTATTGTAAGAGTTCCTAGCCAGCGGCGTGCTGAATCATTCATGTACTGACATATTTAGCTTCCTCGACGAGTCAAGGGCAGGCCATTTGAACAATCCCTGAGTCGTCGTGTCGCAATGTTGGTGAGAGCGTTTGGTAATTTTTGGCCAAGTGCTTTTGGAACAGTCATGACCAAGGCGCTCATCAACACGCGAGACAAGGAGTGGCCGTATCTGAAGGAGATCTTTTCATCTCGGCCAGTCGATGGCGTCCTGCACCGAGTACCATTGTTCTCTGAAGATTTGGCAAACAATCTTGAGGATGGTAATGTCAAGTCTGTGCTGGGCATTAGAGAGGTAAAGGGGCCCAAGTCTATCGTCCTCACTGACGGTACAGTGTTGGACGATATCGATGCCCTCGTTTTCTGTTCGGGCTATGGTTATGACTTTTCCATAATCAAGGGGCCTGGCGATCCAACCGACCCGTCCATCGCCCCTGATCACTACGAGAGGATTCGGGCGACACGGTATTATAAAGACCAAGAGAAATTCGCACGTCTTTACCACGGCTTCCTCTCAGAGCAGTTTCCGGAATCATTGGCATTCTTGGGCCACGTCATGATCATGATGCCTCCATTTGTGCTCTATGATCTTTTCACCATGGCGCTTGGAAGCGTTTGGTCTGGGAGCTATCCCATCCCATCCGAAGGGGAGATGCGTCAGGACATCGATGCTCACTACGAGTATGCGGTCAGCACGCTTCAAAAAGGACCAATACCCCATCTTGGAGGACGATTCAGGGCAGTAAAGACGTACGAGTTTCTGAACCAAGCAGCCGGGACTGGAGTGACGGATCGGCTGGGGTGCTTCAGCTGGGAAGCTTGGAAGTTCTGGTGGAATGACCGCAAGTTCTATAATTTGCTTATGGATGGAGTCGATGTTCCGGCAGTTTATAGGCTGTTTGATACAGGTCGAGGTCGAAAGCCGTGGGCTGGAGCGAGAGACATGATTGAGAAGATAAACCGAGAGTCCAAGGAGATGGGAGAGAGGTGGGAGCGGGAGAACAAGGAGAGGAAGACGAAGTAATTGCGGAAGCAAATGGGATTATCTTGGTTTTCACGTTGAAATTAATGTGAAATGACTGTCCTTAGTTGATGGAGGTTGAAGCTACCTACCTAACTAGGTATCTAGAGCTCGTGATCAAAACGCGTGGGGACCTGAGGCATCTGGGTATTTACCACGGACCGCCTGAACCACCCCAAGCGTTAGGTAGGTAGGTACTATAGTTAGTAGGTAGGTAGTTAGCAGGTTAAAATACCTAGTGGTATGCATGACGGCACTCGGTCAATGCAATAACCTTGACCAACAACAAATACATACCAACAACGCGTCGCATTTTCACTCGGCCATAGCTCAGTCGCGCGTATAAACTCGCCTCAAACCGTAGCTTATATGCTCGGCATTCACCCTACCCTGAAGACGAGACGCTCCCTGCTGGATCTCATCCGCGAGAGAGCTGGTGACGCAGATACAGAGAGTGATAACGACGACAGCGTAAGCTCCGCTGGGAGCTCCAGCTCCAGCGCCAGCGCCAGCGGCCGTGCTGCTGCTCAAGACCCCACCCGCAGACAATCGTCATTAGTCGACCTCCAGCTCCTAGCTAGTCAAGTGCCTTTGCCATCTCCACAGAACTCTGTATCAACATCAACACCAACACCGACATCAGCGTCTCCGTCGTCTCCTCCTCGACCGCCTCCATCGATCTCTTCCTCCTCCGATCCGACATCGCCTCAAATCCGGCCTCAGTCGCCGTCTTCTCCTACCTCTCCCCATCTTGAGTTAGATAACGCGCCTGTTTCGCCGCCCAAAATGGCTCCTGTGCGTTGATCCCCGACCTCCCCAAGCACCAGCCCATCCCCTTGGCCTGGTGCTTGCTGGTGAACCCGTCAAGACACCCTCCGCTAGCTTCGCGAAGCTGACATGTGCGCCTCTATAGAAAACATCAAAGGCTGCGAGCAACAGCAACGGCAACAAGGCCAACGATGGCGATGGACTCAACACCGGTACGTACAAAACTCGGGCCTCTAGGCTGGCTGGTTATAATCTTGGAATGCCTTGTGGTGTCGCTAATACTATCTGCAGGTAAAATCTACTCCATCTCCGGGTCAGTCCTCTCGATTATCCCAACCTTGCGATCTGTTCACCTTCTTGATCAAACCTGACGACCGATTCTCAACATATCATGCTGACTATTGTGCAGTCCCGTCGTCATCGCCGAGGACATGATTGGTGTTGCCATGTACGAGTTGGTCAGTTGCAATCGTTCACCGTCACCATGCGCCGCGATCTAACCGAATGCTCTTGCAGGTCAAAGTAGGACACGACAACCTCGTTGGTGAGGTTATTCGAATCAATGGCGACCAAGCTTCCATCCAGGTTTACGAGGAGACTTGTACGACGACTCATGATGCAACTACCAGAACAACATGCTAATCTTCATTGCAGCCGGCGTCATGGTCGGTGACCCCGTTACCCGTACCGGAAAGCCCTTGTCCGTCGAGCTCGGTCCCGGTCTGCTCAACGGTATCTACGACGGTATTCAACGTCCCCTCGAGGCCATCTCCAAGATGGCCAAGTCCATCTACATTCCCCGCGGTATCGCCGTCCCTGCTCTCGACCGCGAGAAGAAGTGGGAGTTCACCCCCTCCGTCAAGGTCGGCGACCACCTCTCCGGCGGTGATGTCTGGGGTACCGTCTTCGAGAACTCTTTCCTCGCCACCCACAAGATTCTCTTCCCTCCTCGCGCCCGAGGAACCGTTACCAAGATCGCCTCCAAGGGCGAATACACCGTTATCGACAACCTTCTCGAGGTCGAGTTCGACGGCAAGAAGACCGAATACCCCATGATGCAGTCTTGGCCTGTGCGAGTGCCCCGTCCCTCCAACGACAAGAAGTCCGCCGATCAGCCCTTCATTGTCGGCCAGCGAGTCCTCGACGCCCTTTTCCCCAGTGTCCAGGGTGGTACCGTCGCCATTCCCGGTGCTTTCGGTTGTGGAAAGACTGTCATTAGTCAGTCTGTGTCCAAGTTCTCCAACAGTGACGTTATTGTCTACGTCGGCTGTGGTGAGCGAGGTAATGAGATGGCTGAAGTCTTGAAGGATTTCCCCGAGCTCACCATCGACGTTGACGGCCGCAAGGAGCCCATTATGAAGCGAACTACCCTCATCGCCAACACCTCCAACATGCCCGTCGCCGCCCGAGAAGCTTCCATTTACACCGGAATTACCGTGGCTGAATATTTTCGTGACCAAGGTCTCAACGTGGCCATGATGGCTGATTCTTCCTCCCGATGGGCTGAGGCTCTTCGAGAACTTTCTGGTCGTCTGGGAGAAATGCCTGCTGATCAGGGTTTCCCCGCCTACCTTGGTGCCAAGCTTGCCTCGTTCTACGAGCGTGCTGGTCGCGTCCAGACACTGGGCTCTCCTGAGCGTGAGGGTAGTGTCAGCATTGTCGGTGCCGTCAGTCCTCCTGGTGGTGATTTCTCGGATCCTGTTACAACAGCCACTCTGGGTATTGTGCAGGTCTTCTGGGGTCTCGACAAGAAGCTTGCCCAGCGAAAACATTTCCCTTCCATCAACACATCCGCTTCTTACAGCAAGTACAACAACACCTTGGATAAGTTCTACGAGAAGAACTACCCCGACTTTCCCCGCCTCCGTGACCGCATCAAGCAGCTTCTCTCCGACTCTGAGGAGCTCGACCAGGTTGTGCAGCTTGTCGGAAAGAGTGCCCTGTCCGACCCTGACAAGATTACTCTGGACATTGCAGGCCTGATCAAGGAGGATTTCCTGCAGCAAAACGGTTACTCGGACTATGACCAGTTCTGCCCCATCTGGAAGACGGAGTGGATGATGAAGCTCATGGTGGGCTTCCACGACGAGGCGCAGAAGGTTATTGCACAGGGTCAGAGCTGGGCCAAGGTACGAGAGGCCACTTCTGACCTGCAAGCCAAGCTGCGACAGCTCAAGTTCGAGGTGCCCACCGAGGGCCAGGAGGTGATCACCAAGAGAGTAAGTAGCTTATTCACAGTTTCTGATAGGCATGTGTTGACCAAGTTTCTAGTACGAGGAAATTCAGCAGCAGATGACAGACAAGTTTGCGGCTGTCATGGACGAGTAAGGCAAGACCACATAGGTAATGTTGGGAGACGTCGCATTGCTGGTCGTTGCTGTCGTGGAGCTATCTATAGACGGGTTATGTTAAGGAGAGGTCAGAAGATGGCCTGTATTCGAGTACTGTTTGCGCCACCTCATAGTCTAGTGTATTCAACCAATATCAAGTTTGTTCGAATTACCAGAATATATTATTTTCACATAATATTGTCCTTTTGTGTAAGCCATCATGAGATGTTGCTCATGTTTTGGGGGTGGGTCAGTACCATGAAGCATGATGTGGGGCCACATGCAAGTACTTCTCATCATTAACCTTGAGAGTGACCACACTTGAGACTTGCAACTATTGACTCTTTACAAGGAGCTCGCTCTCACTTTCTAGACTGATCTATCTTCAATCTACCTATAATATAGCCACACTCACTACCAGCTCAAACCCCCATAATTCTCACATCCTACCTCTTCTCTCCCCCAACCCCTCACTCCCCGAACAATGTCCGAAGAGCTTCAAGACGAAGTAGAAGCCATCAACTCCATCTATGGCGACGACAGCCTCGTCCCAACAGAAGACGATCCCTCCTCTATCTTCATCCTCAACCTGCCCGGCGACGCCTCCTCACTACGTCTCAAGTTCCCGCCAGACTACCCCTCCCAGGCCCCGAGCGTCCTCGGCACACATCACAGCTCCGGAGGCGTCAAGGGCGCCGGCGCCCGAGATCTGGCGCTCTTCCGTGATGTCCTAGGCGATGTCTTCCAGGAGGGGCTTGTTTGCTTGTTCGATGCGGTAGAGGAGTTTACACGGCGCGCAGAGGAGCAAAAGCCACCAGAGCCTGAAGAGCCCCGGCCTGAAGCTGCGGCGTGGACGCCCGAGGAGGACGACTACTACTACGAGCCTGATTTTCCGCCACCGGAATGGATCCTCTCCGAACCCATCACAGACTCCAAGTCGACCTTTATAGCGCACGTCGCGCGGGTGACATCGCCGGACCAGGCGCGTTACTATGTTCAGGTTCTCCTGGCGTCAGACAAGCGCATCCGCGGCGCAGCGCACAATATGACTGCGTGGCGGATCAAGGGCCCCGGCGCTGCGAGCTTCCAAGACTGTGACGACGACGGCGAGGCAGCTGCGGGAGGCAGGTTGCTGCATCTGATGCAGGTCATGGACGTCTGGGATGCCATGGTTGTGGTGACGAGATGGTACGGCGGTGTTCTGCTCGGACCTAGAAGGTTTGCGCTCATCAACGCTGTAGCGAGGGATGGGTTTGTGAAAGCTGGGCTGGTCAAAGAGGAGAAGCAGGAGAAGAAGAAGGGAAAGTAAACGTGACCTCACACGCGCGCATCCAAGGTGGCACAAAAGGGCGGAGACGAAACATCAATCAACGAGCATTACTATCATGGTATCATTACGGGACTCTCCCGGGAAACGCCAGCCCAGTAAATACATTCGAGCCGCCAGCCGCCCATCTTTTGGAATATCTAGAGAACCTGAATATTCTCGATCAGACCTTGCCCCCCAACTACTGGACTAAAACAGACCAACGCCGTCTCATCTCACGCCTTTCATCAACTGCTCATACCTTTTGAGCAACTATCTTACAAGAATGCGGCTTCTGTGTCCCTTTTACACTTATTTCCCTAGTATTGAGCATACAGGGCTAATGCTCCTCGCTAAGCAACGGTTTCAAGATGCCCATCGCTCTGACAGACTGCTCTTCGGAAAGTATCACAGCACCTGCCTGCGCTGTCGAGAGGTAGGAGAGCTCAGAACTCTCTGCTATTTGCGAATCTTGGACAAGTATGCCGGCAACACCGCAAACAATACCCGTGGCCTCTAAAGGCAGAGTCTTCAGATCCAGGAAAATCGGTATCAGGCAGGCATCGACATCTCCAACGAGAGAGTCGCCGAAAATGTGAAGCAGGGTCTTGTCAAGTAGGAGAGATGGCGGGTCGTCTTGAGCGAGAGTAACCGACATGAATCGAGGCTGTGAGACGAGTGCTGAGATGATGCATGTGTATAACTTCGTGTCGACGTTATCCGCCCAGCTTGGGCGACGACCGTTTCCGGTTGTGTGGCGGCTGATTGAAGGCCGCTGATGGGTGAAGTTTGCAAGCTGAGAAGTCTCACGGCCAGAGCATTGTACTAATTCGAGCGCTTCTTCGATGCGAGGGGCAACGTTTCTCTTCTTCAATGTGCCAAAAATGCGTTCCTGCAGCTCGGCGACGTTGAGGGGAAGGCCCTCGTGAGGTGGAGAGGCTGCAGATAGCCCAGCACCTCTGTTTTGGCCATTCGCGGTGGACGTGACGAAGTTGGACTCGTTCTCGCAGAGCTCAAAACCCTTGCTTATGAGAGATTTGGCCACGTTATCGCGCTCTTTAGTCGGGACTAGAATGAAGTCGGAGTAGTAAGTTGTGATGAAGAAAATAGGGATACCGGCGAGGGCCAATGGAGAAGTCAATTCCATGACACGACCACCTGCGTCAAGTCCTCCACTGATGACCGAAAGTATCATGTAGGATTCTTTGGACACCGAGACGGTTTTCGCAACGTCGCGCGGCAGCGTCTTGAGGGCCGGCTCAAACACATTCTGCGCCCATGAAGTATGGCAGACGACCGAACACTCGAGGGGAGTAATACTGATGTTGAGGAACCCATGCTGGCCTTCAGATGTAAGCCCCTGTAGTTCGTACTCGGGCGAGTCGCGCAAGTTGCCTGAGCCCTGCGATTGTGACTGTGGCAGGAGTATGCGGAGGATGGGCTGGAGCAGAACCGAGTAAAGGTTGAGTGGGATGTGAACCAGCGTATAGGTGCCATCCTAGACAAGCAGGAGATCAGAATCAGTAAGCTTTCGTCGTCGTAGGCAACGACTATTCGCGCCAGAAGGAAATAAGGCGCAAATCAACACTACAGTGTCGTATGAAGTTGTATCACTCACAAGGAAGGATACTTGCGCATTCATGATGAAAGGCGAGCATCAGGGTTCTGAGATCTTGTAACACAATAATACTAGATCAAGGGAAGACAGGACGCAATATGGTTGCGTCCCTTATGGCAGGGTCGAGCTAAATGAAGCTGACGGCAAGTCGGCGCAATGCGGGAGTCGATTACCTGACGCGATCATGAAGATATTCCGTCACAGTCTTTTTGTCTCAAGCTTTTAGACTAGGGTTGGGGGAGAAACAAGAAACAAAGAAGTGCCTGATGTCCGGAGGCCCGGTAAACTTTGATTTAAGCTGGAATATGCAGACAAAATTTGAGGGTGTGAAGAGTTTTTGGAAATAAGACACCAAGAGAATTTCCATGTAGGATCTGACTGGACCAGACGAGACAATGAGGGTGAGATAAGGGTAAGCCCACGCACGTTATTAACTCTCTTGTTGATCTCTTCACAAACGTATGTCTTCGTATCTCTTGAGCCGAACGGGAAGGGCACGTCCCTCGATCGAGCCGAACCCTGCAGGCAGGGTTTTACCGTCCAAGACAAGGTCCGGCGCGTTACCAACTTGGGAGCTAGTTAAGTTGGCAGAGTTAAACGTTGACGGGCGTGTGTGGATATTCGAGTGTCCCTAGTAAGATAAAACCTTTTGATCCTCGGCCAGCAACCGGCCAATGAGTTCAAGATGTTTCGAGGTTGATTTTAAGGCATGAATACCAGGACGTTGTGTCAATAGGCTGATCATCAATTTCCACGGGAGATGGACAGTCTCGCATCTAGGAGGCCGCTCGAGGGCTTGCTTGGCCGCAGATCTTCACCCAATGTCCGATACGTAACGACATATTTGTTCTGTAAAAGTCCTATCCTGGCAGGGCAAAACCTGGAAGGTGCAGATGGCGTTCATGGTACCGCCGAGGTTGTTTCACGGCATGGCCTTTGAACACAAAACCAAAATAGGCAAGACTTGTTAGGTGTGTTGTCGATTGTTTCAGCATAGTAAAGAGCGTACCAGGCAATGCCGCCTCATAGTGACCCTATCATCGCGACACTCGTTAGTTATTGCTGAGGCAGAACTGGCCTTCGATATGGGTGCTTCACAGCATTCTCCAGATCGGCCCACGACGTAGGATGAGACAGCCATCCATCATGATAGGTCAAGGTACTGAAGGATTCAGACGCAGAACCCATGCATGCAATGAAAGTTGTTGCGTGGGGGGGTTAGGGCAGGGGTGAGATGCCGTCCATCGCTGGGCTGGGCTGGAGAGATCGGATTAGGACGAGGACCCTGGCACTGTGCGAGGTGAAGCGAGGAGAAAGTCATGGCCGCGGATATATCGAAGTCGAGTCTTGGAACCAATTCACAGCAACCACCATACCCTGTAGGGGCTGTAGGGTCTTGCAACAAGGCTCTCTTGTTTGAGAATGACATGCATAGCAATACTTTAGTCAAGATCGAGATTGCTCCTTTCAAAGGCTCACCTATTATCTGGTGATGCAATCTTTCGGCCCCGTGAGAGTATGACAGGGAGTTGCTGCTTAGCTCGTCGAGGCTCTCGACTGTACCTCTGACCAAGGCTTGGCTGCGGCAAGCCCAGAAGAAGGTTGATATCTCGTTGGCCAAGAAAGCAGGCGAACCACGGACCTGGGTTCAGTTATCCAAGCTAAGATGATGGTGGAGAGCGATGACGATGATGCTTTTGGTGATTGAACGAGGTGAGCTGGCTCTCTCGACTAGAGAAAATGCCCTTGCAAGTGAGACGTCTGAAATTCGATATCACCCACATTAGGTAGCACCTTGCCTTATAGAAGGAGGTAGTTCCAAACTAATGCAACGGAAGGTACCCTTACCATACGTGCTCACCTTCCATTGCATCGCGTTCTTTCCGTTTTCGTCATCACATGCACTTTCTCTCGGGTAGGCTTCTTCTTCTTCCTCACCTAAAGACGTCACAATTCAGACTCATCATTTTGGTGATCCTCAAGTCAGGTCAGCTCAGGTCAGCTCCAGCAACAAATACGAATGGACCCTACCTAACCTAGCTACAGGTTTCTGCGACTGTCCAATCTCGGAAACATCCTAGAAACCCCAGCTTCTGTGTGCATATCCTCACCCTCCAGCTTGAGATCTGCCAGCCGAGACGGCAGCGGCAGCGGCAGCAACAGCAGCAGTCTCCATTACAACATGATTCCATTGCAATGCTTTGCCTCCGCCTTGCATACAGACCGAAGCGCATAGTGCTTCCGCTCGTCATACTGTCAGCTGCCCCTGGACCTGCGCATGCTACCTTACTTTCGGGACAAACAATCAAAGTGACCTCTACTGATGATTGGACCTGTTGGCTCAAATCTGGGGTCAATTTCTCGCTGGTCATGATACCCCAAAGCAGGTCCATTCTGTCACATCGCATATTTCTCACCATCTGCACGCGTCTAGAAACGACCATCTCGAGCGTCTCACCTCGGTGGACGACAGGAAGACATTCTTTACCACTTTCCATTGGTACGTCTTCTCCGTTGGATGATGGACCCCACGATAGGTGCCGTTGGAACGGGCGCAGAAACTGCCAAAGCTCTCTAGCTAGATCCCAGGCCCCTGTCCCCCCCGCCTCTACTAATTGGACCCCTTGTCAATGGGCTTCAGACTCGTGATTCACTCCGTGACCTCCTGCCAGCATGGCTTTGCATTGCATCGCAGGCCTGCTGCTGCAACAAACGGTCCCTATCGCACACTCGACTCAGCAGACAATGACGATGCTGGCCAGCCGATTGCGACACTACACTGCCGAGTATCTACAGAGGCAATTTAACGTCTTCCTGCCAGGTCACTTAAGCTACCGAATGAGCGACCGCGTGCATTTGTACCAATGGTTGGCGTCCAATCCATCTGGACGTTGTTGGCAGTCGTCATGAAGCCAATATCTACTATCTTTACGCCTATCAGTGAGAGGGGCCTCTGTCCCGCTCATTGTGGGACGAGAAGCTACTGTAAGTGGGATGTGCGCTGGCATGATAAAGCATCAGCTCAGGCTTACACATCAACATATCGTAATGACACTTCATCGGGATGAATCTCTGGCTGGACTCGTTCATGATAGTACCGTCTACGGATACGTACTTGCAACCGCTATGAAGTTCAAGCGAGGCTTCGGGACAATATATTTCCCGGTCTTATTGGTCTCGGTCGTTCTTTTCTGCGCCGCTGATCGACCCATGACTTTCCCGTCTTGTTCAACTCGAGCCATCAAGTGTCGAGCAAGAAGAGGGGGGTTCATGCATGACATCGCTGGACT
Organism: Fusarium sp. NRRL 66739; assembly: GCA_021655895.1. Classification (NCBI taxonomy): domain Eukaryota; kingdom Fungi; phylum Ascomycota; class Sordariomycetes; order Hypocreales; family Nectriaceae; genus Fusarium; species Fusarium sp. NRRL 66739. Next base: position 14,586 of record JAJJWO010000501.1, read on the forward strand.
GGGGCAGACAGCCACGTCCTAATTGTCCCTAGCACCCTCAATAACCGCCCTAGCCGACCGATTGTTAACTTTAGTTGCTTTCCTTTCGCACTCCGCCGATGCCAAGTCACAGAGAGGGAGAGCTTCTCTGACACTTGAGCCAACCTTTGGCATCGTGATCAGGCTCGTCTCTTCCCCAGGTCCCAGTCAAAAATGTGGAAAGATCTGAGTAAAGCACTCCAGCATCATCTTGCATGAGACAGCTCGCTTCATTCCTATTTTGAAATAGCTCAAACTTTAATCATCGCTTCACTCCGACGACGACCAAGTTTCTTGGGCTTTGTTCATAATCAAAGACCGTCTCGACCCACGCATGACGAACGAGATCGTCGTGCTCTTTGAGAAACGTCCACCGGTCTGCCACGATGAGGGATTCAACCGCCATCGCGCTGAATGCCATGAGACTCCAGACGGCACACAATTCCTTCTTTCGTGGCAGATACAGGGCTTCGTAGCGTTCGATTTCCTCGTCTGTTATGCTGCCCATCTTCTCTTGCATCACTTGTGCGTACTGCGTGTATTCGCTGTTGGTTGTGAGTTTCTGCACTGCCCCACGCACATACGACTTGAATGTTCCATAGCAGCTCTTCCGAAGCGATCCAATGATGACAGGATTGGTGCTGATGTCAAATGGACTTTCACTGTCATCTTTCTTGTAAGCTTCGGTACCTGCTTGAGGCCCTCCTTGGCCGTCTGTATGTCGTACCTTGGTCACTACACCTTTGTCGAGGAACATCTTTTGCAGAACTGCTCGGTAGAAGTGTCGTGAGAAAAACCCTGCACTGTCTTCTTCGTTCCAGTTTTGCGGCGCTTGACAAGCCATCATGCGAGCAGTGATGTTCAGCCGCACACCGTCTCCCTCGTGCGTCGAGAATTTCTGGCTCATTGGAAACCCCTGTGGATCGTGCTTGTCTGATTCACGAACAAGCCGGCCGTTGACAGCTTGGAGAGTCGGCCTCAAGAAGGCATGTTTGTAGGTTGGCGGGCCCAACTTCTCGGTCATCAAGTTGTAACAGCATCCAACAATGGCCACGGCTCGAATATCTGGATTGAGAACCAAAGAGCGGATTCCAAAGTGCGATAGGTTTCCACAAGAGTGGATTGACATGGCCATCAAGCTCAGGTCCTTCTTTTCGGCTTCAGCTTTGCTTCCAGTATCGATTTGGCCAATCACGTCTGCCAAGTCGCCGCTATCTAGCCGGCCTGAGATGTATTGAACAGACCCTTTGCCCTGTTCCACTGTATACTCTGCCTCAAGTTCTCTGACGGGCCTGAATTCGAATGCTTCGTCCCCTGCCACCTCGCGAATTGCCTTAGCCAATGCTTCCGGGTCGTCTTGGGCATCAGGACCACGTGCCTCGAGAATCTTTGTCCAGAGCTTCTTGTTTCTCATGACTTTTGGCTTGACAGCCAGGCCAGAGGACATGTCGAGGCCTCTTGCTGCAGTGACATTGTTCTCTCGTCCTTCAACGGCCACGACGTGCCGGTTGTATGGCTCACTTGCCATGGCTCGACCAAGATAGTTTTGACCACTTCCAAAGTCCACAAAGTGGGAGATTTCATTCCCGTACTGCTCTCCTATATCTTCCGAGAGCCGAGCAAGGTAATCTGCAAAATTTGTGACCTCATGAGTCTTCTTTACATTCATGCCCACAGCTACTGAGCGTGGAAGAACGGGCAGTTTGTGACTAGGAGGTGCGAACGAACGGCCAAGTGATAGGTTCCGGATAGTTCGAATGTAGTTGATGAGACTCTCGGGTGGTTGTTCCCCTTCAAAGTTTAAGGTGTCCAGATCATGTCGCATAAGCAGGTCCAGAAATTCCATCAGACTCCGCGAGAGAATAAAAGAATGCCATTCTTTGGGTATCGCGTAGTGGAAGAGGCCAGGCTCAATGGTGAAGAAGTCGAGGATATGGACACCACCACAGAGAATCTGAAAGGTTTCAGACGTTCTGGCAAACTTGAGGAGCTCATCAACGTACTCTTCGGGCGAAGAGAAGTCGCCATTGAACGGCAACGGTTTTTCAGGGATCATATTCAGATCATATGAGTTACCCTGGAGCGTCGTCAGTAATCATGAGTAGCTAGGGTTAGATATATGTGCTTACATGTAATTCTTTGTTGTGAAGTTCAACTAGTGTTTGTATTCAGACCTCGATCCCTAATGCTTGAGGAGGTGTTTTCCTACGGTGCTGTAGCTACAAGGTTCGCCCTAATAATATGCAGACTATTTGGGGAGAGTATCTGTGGGATAAGCTCAACTGCAAAAGAAACAATCGAAAGACTTGGGATAGTCTCAAGACTGCTTGAGCGAGGACGACTTGTGAGTATACTCAGGAGCTTTCCTAGGTAGCTAAGACTTGGATAAGAGTCAGTTTTTTTGCGGAGTTGATAAACACAAACTATCATTCCTTTTTGGTGTGCGGCCAAATTTGTGGGTGAGCTTCGGTGTGAGCAACTTAGCGGAGACCAAATGAGGTACGTACCCAACCTCTCACCGAAGGGCTCCCGGGTAGATAGGTAGCCTGAGATAAGCTCAGGGTCCATGCATGCAACGTCATCCCTCCCAATCTCGAATGTCGCAGGCTCCCAAGATACAGCCCTTGAACTATCTGGCTTCTTGGTGGATCATCAATTCTCATCCTACATCGCATACGACATAGCATAATAGAGAAGCACAGTCAGTGCGCATGAATGCGTCAATACCGTTGGGATGATGTCCTCCACCAACGATGAGGATCCGTTCCTCCAGGTCCAGCAGTACGCTTTCAACTCCTCGTTGTTTATCTTAGCTATTGATGCTAACTATTGCGCAGAGATGTCCTCAACCAGATGGCCAACGCCCGGCCGCTGTTCGCCTCATATCTCCGAATCCGCTCCCTATCCACAGACGCCAACTCCCCTGAACTGGCATCAGCTCGTTCCGATCTCGAAGCCGCCCTGTCCTCCCTCGCCGACGATCTCGCCGACCTGGTCGCCTCGGTCCAAGCTGTAGAATCACAGCCATCGCAGTTTGGCCTCTCGGCGCACGAAGTCACGCGCCGCAAGCGCCTAGTCCAGGAAGTCGGCGGCGAGATAGACGACATGCACGACGAACTCGCCAAGAAGGTCGACCACGCGGGCGGGAGCGACCTTCCGGACCCTAATGCGTTTGCCATCGACGGCGAGGACAACTATGCCGAGTTTGAGCAGCAGCAGCAGATGGAGATGATGCACGAGCAGGACCAGCAGCTAGACGGCGTGTTCCAAACGGTGGGCAACTTGCGCCGGCAGGCCGACGATATGGGCAGGGAGCTTGAGGAGCAGCGCGAGATGCTCGAGGATGTTGATAATGTAGCTGATCGCGTGGGCGGACGGCTGGCGACGGGCGTACAGAAGCTGCAGCATGTGATGCGACAGAACGAGGATCGCTATAGCAGCTGCTGTATAGCGGTCCTCATATTTGTCCTTATTCTGCTGCTGATTCTCCTCCTGATACTATAATACTGCATACCTTATCGGGGAGGCAGAGATGAAGCACATGTCCTTTGTTAGGAGCGCTCATGACACCTTTATATCTGGGAATACGGAGTTTTGGCTGGGGAAACTACTTTTATGACTGCTCATACGCATCAACCGGGAAAAATCTTTCCATTTTTTCTTCATTTTTCTGTCCTGATCTGTACACTAGAAGGATAAATAGAGTAACAGACGTGTCTGTTCTATGCTTGAACAGAGTCATATAATCCAACAAGTCCGTCCAACATCTACCATGCCGCAAAGCCTTTATGCAATTAAACGCCTGTTACGGTCTTGGCCGGAGCATTCCGCTCGATTTCCAGTCCTTAATCGTACAACAGAGATGTCTTTGCGCTCCTAAGCCAAGATCAGCCCAGACTCGGTCTTGAGCACGTCGGCCAACGCGGCCAAAGAGCCAGCAGCTGTGGCGTTCTGAGGTGCCTTCTTTGGAAACTCGATGAGTGCGAGCCGCAATGCTGCCAAAGCTGCGTTGCCGTAGAAGTTGAGGAAGCGCTGCTCGTGGCCCTGAATCATGGACCGCAGGACGACGTATTGAGTGTTTGATGTCTCGTTGGGTGGTGAGTTGACAATGTAGGCGAGCGCCCTCCAGTAGTTTGTAGGAGGGTAAGGGTTCTTCTTGGATGATTTGCTGAAGTCCCTGAGAGATAGAGAAGCGAAGCCGGCACCCAAGCCTGTCATCCTGTCGTTGTGACTCTGCTCCGTGATCCACGAGGGCCCATCCTTCTTCCAACCAATGGCTATACGACCACGTTCTGTCCTGTCATTACCCCTCTGACCAAAGAGAACAGGGCATACTATTCGATATTTGGCCATGAGAATATCGACCAAAGATTGACCTCGCCATTGGAATTCTTTTGTAGAGAAGATGTGAGCTGCAAATACTCCAACAGGGTCTGCAGCTTTGGGGTTTGCACCGCCTTCGTTAATGAACTGGTTGACAATACCCTTGGCGCAGATGTTGATGAGGTAGATGAAGAGTGATGGTAGAGTGGCCTCGTTGTTCAGAGAACCCTCAACAGGCTCCCTCTTGTCAACCACAAAAAGACTGACGTCGATTGGTGGACTCGGCACCCGGCCCTCCAAAGCCTCTTTTAGTGCAGCTGTAATTTTGCTGATCTGGATATTGTTAGAAGTTGTCTCAACAACAAAAAGTCTGACTTACCGGTTGAGCATTGGCTCCCTTCCCGCCGGTCAGTTGGCCAATAGCAACCCGAATCTCACGTCGAGCGGCACCCAGTTTACCTTTGAGAGGTGAACCGGCGACCTTTGACTGAGCTTGTAGCTCCCTCCGTAGTTTCTTGAGCTCTTGGTGAATCTGAGTATAGCGATCGACAGTGGGAGTTGATGCAGGTTGCGTAGGTCGAGCAGGTTGCACGGCTGGCGCGGTGGCGGGCTTAGCTGTAGGCTGGGGAGTAATCGATTTAGCAGGCGCAGCAGGCTGTGCCGCCGCTCCATTTGGTTTCTGGAAGGGGCTTTGAGAAGATGGTTGTGTGGTACCGAAAGGGTTACTCGGCTTGTTTGGCGCGAAAAGTCCAGTAGTTGGAGCTGCTGGTGCTGGCGCAGGCGCAGGCGCAGGTTTCTTAATCTCAGAGGCGGGCGTCGTCGAGATTTCGGGCTGCTTCGCCTCCTTGACTGGAGTTGTGCCGTTTGTAGTCTTTGGAGCTTCCGACTTTGCCGGAGGCTGAGGTTGAGGCTGTGGTTTAGGTTCCGGCTCTGGCGGTAGTCGAGGGACTGTCTTCGCCTTGAGTTCTCGAAGTCTTTTCTCCTCTGCGACCACAGCTGCTTCGGCCTTTAACCTCTCTTCTTCCTTGCGCTCCTCTTCGATGATACGCTTCTGTTCCTGCTGCAGCTCGTGTAGCTCGTAGACTCGTATCGCAGCTTGACGTACGCGATCATGCTCTAGCTGGGCAGCGGCCAGAGCATCTCGGTGATTCAACTCGTTATTTCGGGTATCGAGGAGGAAGCTCGCGGCTATTTTACGCTCAGGGCTAGAGAGCAATTGACTCCGCTTCGCAGGCGATGAGCGTGTCATTTCGAAAAGCAGATGGCTGTCGACTTCTCTATCGTGATTGCATCTGGAATGGGAATGAAGGCGTTCGAGTTGGTTGTAAGGAGAACGATAAGATTTCGAATTATACCCTGAAAATTAAGCGAGAACCTTCTTTCGAATCGATTTTATAGGTGGAAAACCCACTGCAGAACTCGCGTGCACTTTGGATGTAGAATGTAGTTTTTAAGTCGTGATAGCGCAGCCCTTCGCAAGAGGCTGGTTGTCGATCAAATTGCCAATTGTAGGTAGGTACCTGAGAGGTACGGTACGTACTGAAAGCTAACTGAAAGAGGCATGGTCAAGAGAAACAATGGTGGCAGATCTCGGTCCGCTAAAATTAAGTCCCGACAGAGCTTGCATAAGGATGCATATAATTAAACCTTGGTCTTATGAAGAGCTCGGGATGGCTTGAAACATGAGTTTCGACGAGCAAGTCAAGAAAGATGAACAGAAGAGAAGGCCTGTTTGCTGAATGTAGTACAAAAAACATGAAGCATAACGACTGCACAAGCCACCGCGCATCAATCACGGAGGACATGCTATCTAAGGATAATCCCCAAGTTTGGCCAAGGGAAGCTGAAGCAGCTGGTCTGATTGTTTGAGACGAGACGAGGCACGATGGAGCAGCCCGACTGAAGGGTTGCACTGCTAGTGGTCTGAATCTACTACGTATTCCCAGAACATGGGTGTGATTCACTGTCGTGGGCCGGGCCGTTGTTGGCCATTTGTGTGCCTAAATAAGCTCGATTTGAGGTATGTGGGAGTTGACCCCAAAGCCACAGAAGCCATTTTGGGGTCCAGCCTTGACGAGTGAGGCCGAATTTGGTGGATGAAGATACGAAACAGGGCTTCTCAAGGTTGGCAGGTGTTCCAGACTCGGTATCCATATGTATGCAACGCAAAGTGTAGGTAGGTTACTAGCCTCAGCTCGGCTTTAAGAGGCGCAACTCCACACCTGCGGAAGAGTACTTACAAGAATTATATCAACGACTTTAGCTACCTCTAACCTTGAGGCAAGGATGGCGTTGACTGCTTTCTTATCGAGAGACTCAACCACGGACTTGAGCTCTCTGAAAGAACACCTTACTACATGCATTGGTCAACGATCCACCTCCACTGCGTTCCTGTACCTGATGCTCTCTGAACAAAGGCAAGCTTAGTTTATACTGAGATACGGGCAGGATGATAGGTAGGTGAACGGGATATTCGTCTCATCAATTCAAAACACAGCCAAGGCCAACTAGCTATTTTTCGGTTGTTCGCAACTAGTAATCGAACTTATAAAGGAAACGAAATGACAGCTATCTGTATCCGTACCTGGCAGATCCAACAGCCAAGACAACAAAGGATGGAATGTTGATGAGATCACTGGATAAGCTCAAGCCCACCATATTTCGTCAGTGATATGATGAACTGCCCCTCGATGACGTTTGGCGCACAAATTTCCTGCTTTCTTTCAATGGTTGCACTATTGAAAGGCCACCCTTGAGCCGCACGTACGCAGGGAGACATGGAGTTTGGAGGTTTGATTGTGTACCTAGGTATCCATCCATACGATAGTGCGAAGCAGGGGGTTTCGACGCCCCTAGCTCAGGCGGATACGGTCAAGTATCACCACTTTTGGCAATTGTAGGGGCATACAATCTTGAGGACACGCGACGCAAAGGGATAACGGGTTCTGCTGCGGAAGTTTTGATGGTTGTCTGAAACTGAAGACGACCGAAGCGCTGATATATAACGAGCTTGGATGAGCTTGGATGAGCTTGGATGAGCTTGGATGAGCTTGGATGAGCTTGGGTCATCCAGGGGGAGAAAACGGCTTTCAGTTAGTAGCCGAGAGACAGCTCAGCAGGGCAATTCTAGTGCAGCCACAGTTGAATATAGGCTGATATCAATAATTAACTCTTACCTCGGATCTGGGTATCTTGTTAGGTTTCACGACAAGCCGACTTTGTCTCACACTCAACCTAAACAATGATCCCCTTTGCCCATCAAGTTTCACTCATGTTTGCTCCTGATGACGCCCTGTCACCTCCCTCGACGCCACAGCCAGAAGATCGACTCCTTGAATCATGGGCCATGGCCAATCCCTTGTCTCCCAGCTGAACGGACCAACGTTTGGTCGGGAGAACAGCCTCAATAGGTAGGTCATTGGGCCTATCTGTCCTGAAACGCTGTCAAGTTGGATTCTCTGCAACGTGAATGAATATTCTCGACATGCTTAATCAATTCAATTGACAGTTGCAGTTGTGCTGCTGGCCTCCAAGCTAAGCTAAAGGTATCCATCCATGTGGCATCTAGGAGATAGCATCCCCGCTATTAGCGGAGCAGGCCGGCGTCAGTGCGAGCTTCAGGTGCTAGGGGCTCTCGGGGGGGCTCTAGAGCTTGCCCTAGGCCTAGGTGCGGACAACCCCATCTTTGGGCGCCTTCGAGGCCCATCCCCCGGTCCCGGTCCAGCTGCTGCCCAGACACGATTTACCCCATGAACTGTAGAAGAGATAATTCTCCAAAGAGCGTGACGGGTATGAGAAAAGCAACACGTACTGTAGTTTAGGTATACGGCGCCAGACAGCCATGCCCGAATTGGAGTATTCAGAAGGCTTACGACATACTTACAGGGTCCATTGACAGGCGGGAAGGCACTCGCACCATGTCATTACCTGCCGTGTAGGTAGGTACCTAGGTACCTAGGTAGGTTAGGTAGGTAGGTAGGCGCAGGTAAATTTAGCCCAGCAGGTAGGTACACTTATTAGTCGTCGTATCCATCCCACCTCACTCACACTCCACCTGGAGCTAAACCATCTCCATACACCCATCCTCTTCCACTCACTCATCCATCCCTCTTCCTCTTTCTCCTCCATAGTTACTTACCCGCGTCTCTCTTCCTCTCGCCAGGAGCTGGAATCTTTTTTCCATCCATCCCGGCTTTCTCTTCTAGTCGTCTCACCATCTGCCTCTTCATCGCCGCCTTTCTACACCACGCTCCTTGGCTCAGCGCAAGCTCGTCTACCCTCCTTTTGGGCAAACATTGTCCCGCCGTGCCATCGCCTTTCGCCATCGCAATTCGCCTCATCCGTCGCCCGTTGTCAAACAGGTCCCCAATCCTCATTTCGCTGTCCATCCTCGGCCACCACCGCGTTTCTCGATATCAGATCCAACTAGCTGCATTCTTGATTCATCTCACCGCCGAACATCGACGTGCTATATTTAACACCATCTAAGCTTCTGTCTGTCTGTTCATCATGGAGCAGCAACAGCAACCCCCGCAGCAGCAGCAGCAGCAGCAGCAATCTTCCCAGCAGCAACCCCAGGTTGGCGGCGTCCCTGGGCCTGCTGGGCGCAGACTGCACATTGCGCATCGTCGGAGCCCTTCTGAGTTGACGCCATTGATGAGCATGTTTGCTAACCCTGGAAGTAAGTTCATGATATCTTTACTCTCATCTATCTAGAGCTTTTTGGTGTCTCCATCATGTGGCGTCATCCAAGCTTCATCCGCCCCTTTATACCTATGGCCCGCCATTCAACTGTGTTGTTCCCTTCCAACGTTACTTATACTACAGATCTTGTTCCCGCTCTCGGGTAGCCTCTCTCCCATGCCATTGTGCTAACATTTCATCTTCTAGTGGAGCAGCTTGCCATCCAGCAGCAGATTGAGCTGTTGCAGCAACAGCAACAGCAGATTCAGGCTACGCATCAGCAATATGTTAATATGGGAATGATGCCCCCGGGACAGCCTCTTGGCCCCGGCGGTGCGTTCAACCCTTTGCAACAAATGCCCAATATGTCGCAAGCCGCTTTCCAGTTCCCCAACCAAGTGCCTCAGCAGCAGAATATGGCTCCTCCTACCCAGCCACTGTCACATCGCCGTAATCAGTCGGCACTCCCCAATGTGGGCATGGGACCCCCTCCCGCCCCTTCTTCCGGTGCCTCTGGATCCAACTTTGGTAACTTCGAAGCCCCTCAAGCCCAGAACCGAGAGAACGCCGGTGGCCGAGGCGGCCGCGGTGGTGGTGGTTCTGGCGGCGGTCATCAGAGAAGACACTCCCTGGCTCTCGCCGATGCTAAGAAGGCTGCCGAAATAGCCCAGCAGAAACGAACAACCACCGGCTTCTCCTTCCCGGCGTCCCCTGCCCCCGAAGACGAGAACAAGGCTTCCTCCCAATCCACCCTTGAAGTCCCTGTTGCTCAGGGATCGACTCGCGGCGGACGTGGCGGCCATGGTCGCAGCCAGAGCATGGCTGTTAATGGTCGTGGTGGTTCCCGTGGTCTGAATGTCGAAAGCAACGAATTTCAGCGTCGCGGAAGCGGTCATGCCCGCACTGGATCCCGCAACTTTGAGGGCAACTGGCGCACTCAGGGCCAGGGTCAGGACCAGTCCGGCAATGCTGGACAGAATCAAGGATTCCAGCCTGGTCACCGACCTCGCGGATCTATGAACCAGTCCGTCTCTGGAGTTGGCGCTTTCCAGTACAATCCCAACCAACCTCAAGTTATGCAGCTGCCCAACCAGATGATGATGCCCCAGATGTACGGGCAGCAGCTCAACCCTATGCAGCTGAACCAGTTGCAGGCTCTACAAGCTGCTCAGCTGAATGGTCAGCAGTTCGTGGGTCTCCAAGGCTCCCAGCATGCTGGTCAGCTTGGTGGCCAGCAGCAGCAACAGCAGCGCAAGACCCTCTTCACCCCCTACCTCCCTCAGGCCTCTCTTCCTGCTCTCCTGGGCGATGGACAACTCGTCTCTGGTATTCTCCGTGTCAACAAGAAGAACCGTAGCGATGCTTATGTTACTACTCAGGATGGCCTGCTTGATGCCGATATCTTCATTTGTGGTAGCAAGGACCGAAACCGTGCCCTCGAAGGTGATCTCGTTGCCGTCGAGCTTCTGGACGTTGATGAAGTTTGGGGCCAGAAGCGTGAGAAGGAGGAGAAGAAGAAGCGCAAGGACATCACTGACACTCGATCCGGATCTACTAACCAGGGTAACCAGAACTCTGGTAACAACAATGAAAGCAACCCTGCCGAAGGTGGTATTCGCCGTCGCGGTAGTCTGCGCCAACGCCCCACTCAAAAGAAGAACGACGATGTTGAGGTTGAGGGCCAAAGCCTCCTTCTTGTTGAAGAAGAGGAAATAAACGATGAGCAGAAGCCTCTGTACGCTGGTCACGTCGTCGCTGTCATTGAGCGCGTTGCTGGTCAGATGTTCTCTGGTACTCTTGGTCTGCTCCGTCCCAGTAGCCAGGCTACCAAGGAGAAGCAGGAGGCCGAGAGGGCTGCCCGCGAAGGTGGCAATTCCCGTCACCCCGAGCCTCGTCAGCAGGAGAAGCCAAAGATTGTTTGGTTCAAGCCCACGGACAAGCGCGTGCCCCTTATTGCCATCCCTACCGAGCAGGCCCCTCGCGACTTTGTCGAGAAACACCAAGATTATGCCGACCGAATTTTTGTGGCCTGCATCAAGCGTTGGCCCATCACTTCGCTCCACCCCTTCGGAACCCTCGTCGAGCAGCTCGGACGCATGGGTGATCTCAAGGTCGAAACAGATGCTCTTCTTCGCGACAACAACTTTGCTTCGGACGAGTTTTCTGATGCTGTTCTCCGTAATGTCGGTCTTCAAGACTGGTCTGTCGAGAAGGAGGACGAGGCTGCTATTGCCGAGCGTCGTGACTACCGTGAGGAGAAGGCTTTCACTATTGACTACAACGGAGGTGCTGAGCTAGGCAATGCTGTCCACGTCAAGTCTCGTCCTGATGGCAAGATTGAGATTGGTATTCACGTTCCTGATATTGCTCACTTCGTCAAGCCTAACTCCCTCGTGGACCGTGAGGCCAAGAAGCGAGGCACTTCTGTCCAACTCAAGAACCGCTTCTGCGCTCTGCTGCCTCCGAAGCTGTCGACCGAGGTTTGCTCACTGACTCCTGAACAGGATCGCCTTGCTGTGTCTGTTGTATTTAGCGTGAACCCTCACACTGGATCTGTCGCTGAGGGTGACGCTTGGGTCGGTCGTTCGATTGTGAAGAGCGCCGCCAAGGTCTCGCTTCAGGATATTGATGATGCTCTGACCAATCCCTCTGAGTACAAGAACTCAGTCATTCCCGTCAACACAATACAGATTCTCAACGCTGTATCGCAGAAGTTCCGGGAAGCTCGTCTCGGTGCTGGTGGCGAACCCATTGCTCCTCTTAGGCTGCTCCAGCAACTTGATGACGAGAACAACCCCGTGCAAGACAACCTGTTTGACTCGACACAGGCTCTTGAACTCGTTGAAGAGTTGATCCACAAGGCCAATGCTTATGTGGCGCAGCGCCTCGTTGAAGGACTCCCTGACAAAGCCTTCCTCCGGCGGCAGTCGGCTCCTAACCCCCGACGACTCCAGACCTTTGTTGAGCGTATGACAGCTCTTGGCTACGACATCGACTCATCTGGCAGTGGTGCGCTCCAAAACAGCCTTTTCAAGGTGGACGATCCTGATCTGCGAAAGGGTATGGAGACACTGGTTGTCAAGTCTATGCAACGAGCCAAGTACTTTATTTCCGGAAAGACTAGCAAGCACCTCTGGCCTCACTACGCTCTTAACCTACCCTTGTACACTCATTTCACCAATCCCACTCGTCGCTATGCCGACATCATCGTTCACCGTCAGCTCGAGGCGGTCCTCTCGGAGGGCAAGATTGAGTTTACTGAAGACTTGGAGAACCTGGTCAAGACTGCCGAGTCCTCCAACACCAAGAAGGACTCTGCTCAGAACGCTCAGGAGCAGAGTGTTCACATTGAATCCTGCCGAACTATGGATAAGAAGCGCCAGGAGACCAACGGCGACCTCATTGCCGAGGGTATCGTTTTGTGTGTTTATGAGTCAGCCTTTGACGTGCTCATCCCTGAATGGGGATTCGAGAAGCGAGTCCACTGCGATCAGCTGCCTCTGAAGAAGGCAGAGTTCCGAAAGGAGAAGCGTGTGCTTGAACTTTACTGGGAGAAGGGTGTCCCCAGCTCGGCGTTTGTGCCCGAGGATGAGCGACCTAAGGCTGCCGCGTCCATCCGACACTCAAATGCTCTGGCTGCTCAGCGTCAGGCTGAGGAGGCTGAGCGCGCCCGAAAGGAGCGCGAGGAGGCTACTCGCAAGCAGACGGAAACGGGCACCATTTCGACTGATGACGTCGATGCCCTCTTCGACGATGACGATGACAACACGTCGGATGTGACGGAGGCTATGGCCGGAGCTTCGCTGGCCGAACGCCCGACGCAGAGCGTTCCCGGCTCGCCAACCCGGTCCTCGTCCAACGCTGGCAACCTACACCGTACTCGCTCGGACTCCAAGGTGCCCGTCACTGAGGCTGTTGAGACTCGTCTCAGCAACAAGGAGAAGTACCTCAACCTCTTCTCGCTCCGCGAGGAGGGTGGTGAATACATCCAGGACGTGACAGAAATGACGAGGGTGCCGGTGATCCTTAAGACTGATCTCACCAAGAGCCCACCGTAAGTTACCTTTTACTTATATCAAGGAGTATAGTATCCCGCTAACAAAGATGTAGTTGCCTCACTATCCGTTCTCTGAACCCTTACGCTCTGTAAAATGAGAAGTAAAAGTTAGCTGGCGATTGCAATAGTGGCAGAGTAGCAGGAAGTTTGAAGCCTGGACTATTTGGTCAGGAATGAAAAAAGGTATATGATAGTGGAATGAACATTGCTATTGACGGATGAAGATTGTGAGAAGGAGTCGGACATTGAGGGATGTGATGTTTGTGCTAGGGGAAGAAGAAATAGTGGAGGTAATCTCAACTTTTGTCAAGCGATATGCAATTGTTTTATGCTCTTGATAAGTGCCATGTACTTGTGTGAGATTGTCCATCTACGGTACGTGTAATATGCTTGAGTTGTGTAAAATATGGGCATGATTGGTTGAGGTTCTCGCGGTAAATGACGAACTCAATCAAGCTGTGAGGCTGAAGGAGTGTTGGTATTCCATGTGTTAGTTAGACCTTAGCGTCTAAGTATTGGCTAAACAATAAGAGAAACAACTCTAATGTCATGTCTAGGTAGTCAATATAACCCGCATTCTCGATCCTCAGGGGTCGACATGTGTCAGCAGTGTTTCGGCCAAGAACCGGACCGGCGAGGTTCAACATGGAAGAGAGGGAACCGTAGCGATATCAGGGCATTGTTTCATATCTAACAGTGAAAGATTATTACATCTATTATTCCTACCGCAACCACTCGGGACAGTTTCATAGTTGACGTTTGCTGTCGCAGATCACAAGATGGAGAAGCCGGGACACACCAAGATAAAACGTTTGAGAGGAGGTTACTAAACACGGCTATCTCGTCTTCCTGGGCATGGAGCTTATTTGCGCCAATAATGATGCTAGTTGAATAAGCCTAGAGACTCCTGGGTTATCACGGAAGCTATGAAGCCGTCGGCCATTGTCGCAGACCAAGTCGAGATGATCACCGGGGCAGTCGAACAGTTTTGTTGCTGATGTCTTGTCTTTTATGATAAAACTCTGTTTCTGTCCTCTTTTATTGTGCTTGAGATTTCCAGTTGACTTGGACTGAGACTCGTGGCTCTTTCGTTTATATATCATCTCTCCTTCAAGAAGCGCTGGCCTGCTTTTGATATTCCCCTTCTCACGTTCTCTGTTCTCTTGTTAAGAGATAATCCTTTTATTTAAATACTTATATTACTTGTAGTATCTTCTGGCTGGTCCGACACGTTCATTTTACAGTCATAACCTCACCTATCCAGCAACATCAACCAACAAGTTATCATGGCGTCACTCAAGATTACCCTCTTGGCACTCTTTGCCAGTGTCTCTCTGGCAATTCCGGCTGGTCAAAGACTCACCGAAAGACAAGTCCATTACCACGACCTCTCCAAGCGACAGAATGAAGCTGCTGCAGCCCTCGGCCTCAACGACTTTGATATCCTCCAGTTGTAAGTCGTCTCCTAAATCTGATATATACCCCCACAACCAACTAATACGTCCATCAGCGCCCTGACACTAGAGCATCTTGAAGAGACATTCTACCGCGAGGCCTTTTTGACCATCTCCGACGAAGCCTTCGCCCCCCTCGGCCTCCCAGAAAACGCCCTCACGGACCTCAAGGCCATTGGCAAGACTGAGGAAGCTCATGTAGTCCTCCTCCAGTCAGCTCTCGCCGGAGCAGGCTTCCAGCCCGTCGAAGAGTGCAAGTACGACTTTGCCGGCGCAACCTCCGACCCGGCGGCCATGGTCGCTACGGCCGCTATCCTCGAGAGCGTCGGCGTTTCGGCCTATCTCGGCGCGGCGCCACTGCTGTCCGATCCCGGCGTTCTCGGCACTGCAGGAGCAATCCTCACGGTTGAGGCGAGGCATCAAACGGCGATAAGGGTCTTTTCCAAGGCAGAAGCTGTCCCGCAGCCGCTGGATACGCCTCTTGGTCCTCGAGCTGTCTTCTCCCTCGCTGCGCCCTTCATCACTCAGTGTCCCGAGGGCTCCAACCTCAAGATCGAGGCTTTCCCGGCACTGGCTATGGCAGAGGGTCAAAAGGCAGAAGATGTTACCATTGGAGTTTCTGTGAAGCTATCTTCTGAGGCCGCGGCCGGTGCAACTCACTGTGGCTTCACATCAGGCGGATTGGCCCCTGGCGGAACAAAGTTCACCAAGTTTACCGAGGGCGAAGGCTGCGAGGTGCCGCAGGGGGCTCAGGGAATTGTTTATGTGACTTTGACGAATGATGGACCGTTGGAGGGTGTTTTGACGGATGATATTACTGTGGCTGGGCCCATGGTATTAACCATCTCTTGAGGGATCGTCGGGACGTGTTGGCAATGAATACTTTATACCCAGGGAGAAGATGCTCTGCTCAAGTAATTGTTATAGTTAGTGACTAATAGACGTCCTAGAAGTTAGCGTCTTCTACTTCCCAATCATTTGTATCCATATTGCCGTGTGATGTCGTATTCAGACTTGCGAATAGCTTCACTTTAACTTGACCTGGGCTATGGCATGCACCGCTTCCTGTTTCTGGCTTATTATGCATGCTCAAGATTACAACCCTGGCTGTGTTTACTTGTCTTCTCAAATGCCTCGCCCAACAACCCTCAAAGCCGCCTCGCCAGGAACTTGCTGTTAAGCCTTTCAACATCACCCACTGCTCAGCTTCCTCCCCGTCATCATCCCCACAAGTCCTGCTGGCAAACTCCTTCGACACCTCCGCTAACGTGATAACTTTTATGCCCCTGACTTTTATGCCGCCCGCGCCAACGCCGCAAAGTCTGCAAGACGGCGTGTGCCCAAAGGAGCCACGCTCAAAGACCACTAACTATAATCCAACATCTGCCATAGAATGCCTCAACTCATGACTTAGAAAGGTCGCGCCTCGAGGTAAGTCTGGGCCTTGGTCCAATTCTCCTTGCCCTCCGCCGACAGTTCATCCGTGCCAAGCAATTGCACACCCTTAGCGAGCGCATCGACAAAGTCGCGCATGACTCGGAAGTCCTCGGTCAGCGACTCGGCGTATGGCACATATGTCTTGGGGAATATTTCCAGTCGTTTCAATCGGGCCTCCTTATCTCCGCCGGCCTCCTCTTCGTCAAAGAAGGTTCGTACAGCGATGCCGAGGCCGACATCGGGCTCCCTGTGGAAGGGTAGTCTATCTAAATGTTAGTACCGTGTTTTATAGCTTGTGAACCAACCTTACCTTTGGCTGATCTCCAGTTGATCGTCCCTCTCGCGCTTCGACTGTCCGTAAAGGAACATTGAAGCGACGATGGCTTCGATCAGATCCCGATCAGCTTCTCTTACTACTGCGGCCAAGGACCAGAAGCTCAGCAAGTTCTTGTTAAGAGGGCCGGTATAGCCGTAAACCTGATGCCGCAACTTCAAAAGCGACGCGCACTCGCTAATAAGCACAAGAGCTGCCTTGTCTTCGTAAGAGCCCTTTCGGGGCAAACCAGGTTGACCTTCAGTGTGCTTTCCTGTCAGGAGACCAAACCGAATCAGCTCGAAGGCAACTAGAGCAGCTTCCGAAAGTCCAGACACCTCAGGGTTATTCTCCTTGACGTCCTGAAGAATCAGGAGGGTGTTTGCCAGCGCATTACCCCAATTTGTCAGTTTGTGCTCATCATTGGCATAGCCCCTGAGGTGGAGGAATCGCCAAATGGCTACTGAGGTCACCATATCTGTGCTGTCAATGCCCTTGATAGGCCTATCCTTGGGAAACGTCTTTGCCACAAAATCGTCGTTAGCAAGCGACAAGACTTCCATAGACACGGGACCTGCAAAATCAGGAGGGAAGAATGCGTGGAGATCTTCATCCTTGACATCCCAGCTAGCCACCCGTTGTGAGGGAGGAGGGTTGACAGAGCGATGGTTGATGGTGTATGAATATTTAGGATCAAACCAGACGCGCACTTTAATTTCCTTGTGCTGAATACCTCGATGAAGTCTTGGGATCAACAGGGACAGAGCTTGCTCCTTGATGGGCACCACCCTCCCTGTGACTAGCTTCTTATAGTCGTCTGAGGCAACTCCGTCCAAGGTTGGCTGAATGAGGACCTGGCCATGTGTGATGTTACCTAACAAACGAGGCCCGATCAATCCAGTGTTGAGATAGTGGAAAAGTTCAGCCGGGAGCTGAAGGCCGAGGTACTCGTGATTGTCGCTGGTTAGGTGTTCATAGTCGTTCACACGTATCTCGCCGTTCTCGGCGATATAG
The DNA here is from genome assembly GCA_021655895.1 of Fusarium sp. NRRL 66739. Taxonomy (NCBI): domain Eukaryota; kingdom Fungi; phylum Ascomycota; class Sordariomycetes; order Hypocreales; family Nectriaceae; genus Fusarium; species Fusarium sp. NRRL 66739. The sequence continues at coordinate 31,885 of JAJJWO010000501.1, forward strand.
ACAAAGTGGTGGACAACCATTCTCGCTTTGCGGTACTTGTCGAGCCAGTCAGGGTCCTTGTTCTGTAGTATATCATTGAAACTGGCACAGGCAGTAGCGACGCTGTTCTCTGAAGTTCGTAGCAGATTAGCAGCAGTTGAGATGTTGTAGTCCGAGTACATGGAGCTCTCCAAAAGAGCTGGGAAGGGAGGCAGGAAGGATGTTCCAGCCATGAGAAACGAATCAATGAACCTAGGCTCACTGGCAGTTGGCGTGAGACTGCGCATCACCTTTCTCTTGGAGATAGCCGTAACAGTCTTGGCCTCCCAGTCAAAGCTACGAATGACAGAGTCCTTGACAGGGTACAAGAGAAGCTCCTGGGAGCCCATCACTCCCGAGCATTGATCTGAGTCGATCATCTCAAAGTAAGCAAGCTACATTTGTTAGAAGTTGGCACCTAATCGTGTCTTCTTGAGCAACATACCTGAGCGCATGCGGTGTAGGGCGCAACCAGGAAGTGAAGTCCACGGCTTTTAAGAACTGCCTGAAGCAGAGGGTAAAGATTCTGAATGCGAAATGCGCCTATTTTTGCCTCGTGTTAGGTCGATATCGAACTTGAGAGCTGTTTTTTTAACCCACCTGGGCTAGTACCGAAGGTCGTTACGGCCTCCTCAGCCGCAGTCTGGGAGTACAAGTTCCAGGCCTCGTCCGTCTTCTTGTTGGCCTTGAGGCCACGGTCCAAGGTGATGTCATCCTGGCCGGTCACGGGCTGGCCATCGAAAACGAAAAAGGGAACAATCTCAAACTTTTCCCAAAGCTCAAGGTTCTGGTTTATGTGAGCCTCGACCCCAGTAAGGCCGCCCAGAGCTGACAATAGAGGTTCGTGAGCAGGAGGTGTTTCGAGAAGCTGGCCGAGATAATAGGTTGCATCAACAGCGATAGCACATCCTTCAAGCTCGGAGATGTCGTGCGTGCTACATGAGATTCGGTTAGCACTGCGTTTGGAGGTGGATAGTGTATCGCGAAAGCACATACGAAGCCTGGTCGTTGATCCAGGAATCCTCGACAAGGACTAATTCAAGCGTTAGCGCATTCTGCAGCTACTGACTATCTTATGAGGGCATTGCGTGAAAAGAGAAGGGCGCAAAACAGCCACGAACTATGAGCCATGGTGTGATCCTCTTTCCGTCAAGCGGAAGTCGGAGTGGCCTGTCAACAAGGCCAGGATTGCAATTGAGCTCGGTTGAGTCCTGCTAGCTCCTATGCGAAGCTGCAATCGCACAAGCTGAACCAGCTGCGCTAAAGCTCTTTCTGTTGGCTTTTACGAGCTACCTATGCAACCCCGGATCTACAGTTGCAGCAAGTAGAACCAGACTGATCCTGGGCGAACTGTGCCTCCAAGCGCGCAGGGTGAGACTCACATGGCATCTCGAAACACTTGCAGCAGCACAAGCGCCTTTGAACTGTATGTTCCCGGTATCGGAATTCGGTAGCCGGAGAATTTTATCGGCAAGGAGAATCGATCGTTGAACGAGTGGGAGCCGAAACCGCAGGTGTTGGCGGCAGGGCGAGGATGTGATGGATATGGCGGGGTTGAAAGGAGTAGGCGACGTGAGATACAGGTAGCTGAGCTCGGGGGAACTGGCGTAGAGGTAGCTGATAGAGGGGAAGGTACTAGGCGGGTCGGTAGAGGAAGAGCGAGGTAGCGAGGTAGCGAGAGTCAGAGAGAAGGCGGGAGGAAGGTGAAGAGAAAAAAGGAGACTCTTTGTCGTCGTTTGGCGGGGTGAGAAGGTATCTTCAGCTTCAAACGAGGACAGCTGGTGGAAGACTTGACGGGGAAAGTTTGGCGGTACCTGCCTACCTACTAAGACCTACTGCCTAAGGTACTAAGGTAGGTACTGTATGGGCGGGACGGGACAGCCCAGATCAGCCTAGGGGGAAGGGGAAGCCCTCAAAAGTGGCTGAGGAAATGCTTTTGTGGCTGTGCAGGGACGAGATGGGTAGGTAACGTTAGTAGGTACTTAGTTACACCTTGCTATCGGCGGGGTGATGACGTCCGTTTGTTGGATATTATACCTGATCAATAATCAGATCAAATAAAAGTGCACTGTTTGTAGCAGTTTCAGCTCTCTGAATAACAGTCTGTTGATGTTTACTATCTACCCAGTCTAAACGCCCTAAGGCCCTGATCTGTATGAAACGTATAGACATATATTCAATCTGGCACCTATACTAAAGTTAAAGCTATTCCTAAATAAGCTGATTTTAGCGACTAATTGACTAAATAAGGGATTTTCTATTTAGTTAGTAATTATATAAACTTATATAATATACCCTTTTACTATAAACTGTAAATAGAAAAGTTATTAAGGCTATAAAGCTAAATTCTGCCATTTTATATATAAAAATGGCCTACTATTTATATTATTTTTTAGCTTAAAATTTAATTAATATTTTAAATATATAAATAAGGCTAATAAGACTATATAAAGTTAAATACTTTTAAAATGGCTTAAAATAGTAATAATAATCTCTATAATAATAAGAAAGTTAATAATAAAAAAGCCCTATATAATAGAAAAGACTTATTATTTTTACTATTACTTAAAGAGTATAAAGCAATAAGAAATATAATAAATAAAGTATATTTCTTTAATAGTAAATAGCCTTAAGGTAATTATAAACTTTAATAGGCTAATTAAAGCTATTAAGTTTACTTTAAGGCTATTAAAAGGCATTAATTTATAATTTAAA
>JAJJWO010000502.1:0-15246 GCA_021655895.1 Fusarium sp. NRRL 66739
AGGTTTAATAAAATATAAAATATAGATTAAGAAGTAAAGAGTTAAAAAATATAAGGTTTATAATATATATATATAATTACTTTAAATATAATGGTAAAGTAGATATATACTCCCAATTAATGACTTCGGTAAGAGTTCTCTGGTTGTCAATAAGAATGTTACTTTAAGTAGGATCATTGTGGGCAGAAAACCGTAGACTCTTGCATTTGTCTAGTATCTGAGAAGACAAGAGGAACACTGTTTCCATTTTACTTGACATTCCTCAATTACTTTATATCTAGTTTTACAAAGAAGTTATGAATGAGAATGATGGTCGTGAAATCTTAAGTTTCTTTTCTTATTTCTAGTAGCTTTACCCTACACAGCCCCAGAGACGAATTTTACAAGCACCGATTACGTTAGTCAATCTGCCCAAGACGCTTTGGATTCGTGGAACAACCCGTTGAAACCAGGTTTCCTCTGCTTACCGAGAACGTGAAGCAGACTATAACCACGCGTTTGACCGGTATCGAGGCATGTCACAAATCTCTGGATTCTCTTCATCTACGAGGGAACAACGCAATGACAATATGTGGTACTTAAAGGAGCAAAGTTATGCTTAACCGTTTGATGCAAGAATTGAAAGTTTCATACAAATAATAGATAACCCCCTGACTCCTCAGTATGACTTGTGACCAAAGACATTGCTCACAACTAGGTTTCGTCTCTAGTCGCTCTCATGCTCACACTTAGTGGTGGGGGTTGCCGCAAATCTGCTCATAACCCTTCTTCATGGCCGCGAGGTGGCTAAAGTCATGTCCATCGAGACCCATGGCCCATGCCATGACGCTCTTGACACCGCGAGTCTCACCAGCAGCGACGATCTTCTTGACGATGAGCTCAGGGGTGTCCAAGCTCCAGAAGAGGCGTGCCTCGGAGTCCCAGTACCACTGGCCACCAGCTTTCTCGTCGGTGCGGCCGTTGGCGAGGGCCTTCTTGAACGAGCCGTTGACATCAGGACCAGTGCATTTGCCGAAGGGAGCCTGGCAGCCGACACCACAGTGGGCGGGGGTATCACCGCTGTTTAGCACGTTAGTACCCTGTAAACCTCGAGTGACAGGAACTCTTGGAAACTTACCAGAAGCCGGATGAGGAACAGCAGGTACCTGCAGGGCACTTATTGGAGGTACCGGCACCGCAGGTAGCATCGGTCGACACTTTGAGGTTCTTGGGAACGGGGAGGAAGTTGGCGGCCTCGTAGGTCATGGTGCCAGACTTGCCAGTGTCGCTGCCATCGCTGGGGTTCTCGAGAAGCTCAGTAGGGCAGCCGATGGGGTGAGTGCAAGTATAACCCTTCTTGGTCTCAAAGTACTTGGCGTAGAAAGGAATACCCAAGACAAGCTTGTTCGCGGGGAAACCGAGGGAAATGTACTTGTCGAGGGCACGAAGGGCTCCCTGGATGGATGCGTGATGAGTGGTGTAGTGGTCTCGGCGGTTCATGAGATCGTAGGCCATGACCTTTAGCGGTTAGCTCGTGTCTCGTCAAGAAGGTAGGGACGGGCATTTACATTGACAAAGTCGACGACCTGGTTAATCAAAGGGACCTGGCTGGGGGTGTAGGCAATCATGTCACGCTCAAGACCTGGAGTGGCGATAGAGAGCTCCTTGTTTCCGATAGCCTTCTTGACCTCCTTGAGAAGCTTGGGGAAAGCCTGGATCTCATAGGCCTTCTTGGAGTTGACGTTGATCTTGTAGTCCTGGCCGTTGCCACCAGGGTACTCCATGTCGATATCTAGCCTGGTTAGTATGGAGCAATACCGTATCAAGGTTTACATACCAACACACTCGAAACCGTGGATGTCCAGAGTCTTGGCGACATTGCGGGCGAAGTTTCGACGGCTACTGTCAGTCTTGAGGGCATCGTCAAAGCCTTGGTTGTCGCCCCAGCCACCGATGGCAAGGCAGACCTTGACGTCGTGATCAAAGAGAGCGCGAATCTCCTTGAGGGGCTTGAAGGGCGTGTAGGTGCCAACCTTCTGGGAAGAGAAGAGCGTCGAGGCGGCAAAGGCCACTATGACGTGGGTGACATCAGCGGTAAGCTTCGTGTTAGGAGTGCCGTTAATGTGGTATCTATGAGATATCGTCAATGTATGTTCAACCTGGGTGTCATGTCATGTCTACTAACTGGTCATAGTAGAGGACATATCGAGATTCGCTGGCGCTAGCGAGCGCGGCGGCACCGAGGCCCAAAAGAGTGGACAGACGCATTGTTCTGGCTTGTTAAGGAGTGGATGTAGTAATTGAATGAATTAAGATGATATGGATTAAGGACAGTGTATGAAATAACAAGTTGCAGCTGTCAGAGGAAAAGAAGAAAAGAGACGGTATTTATACATCAAACCCAAGACACTGGCAGAATGCGATGTGCCGAAGACCACTCAAACTATATCTGCAAAAGCCCTCAAATTTGAGCCAAATCATGCCCGAGCGTGCCGAGTACAGACATCTTAGAGGACAGGCCTACCCTGCCCTACTCAATTAAGTTTCCCTGGCTCTAAGAAATAGGGCCATAGGCGCTGTTTCATCAGTCAACAGGGCGTTGACCCTTGTTCAACCACTGGATCTAAGTTTGACGGCTCCAACCTAGTGTAAGGCTCCTGGAATTAAAAGCTTAGGAAAGAGCATCATTTAAATAAAGTTCAAGGAGCTACCTACCGTTCATCCTGTGACAAGTGGCGCGCTTCTAAAGGCCTTCTTTTTCAACCAACGTTGCATTGCGACATTCTCATCTCACGGCGAAAGCCGATCATGCTATTAGCACATAGACACTAAGCCTTCTAGAATCATGTCAAGGTGTTTTTAGTGTTATAATAACCTATCAAGATGCCTCGGGGCCTTTGCAAATCTACAGCCTTATTTCAAAGGGGACAGCATCTTGAACCTTCTTGGTTGGATATCAATCTGCCCCCTGATATGCTTTCAGGCCGTAGACTAATACGAGCCCCCTTTAAGGCACTCTACTACTCATGCCCATAGATTGAGTTTTGGACATTGATGAAAGACCCTTGAAAGCTGTTTATCCAATTTGAGAACCTATTTAGGCATAGCTGCAGGCTGAGAGTGATTTTGACTGAGAGGTATCACGCAGCTAGTTACATGCGTCACTATATAGTCAATTGCAGATAGATTCACCAAGATATCTAGCTGTATATATATCAACGGCTTGCCCCCACGCACACAGATATGCCCTAGTAGGCGCGTGAACACTTTTTCCACACCTCGTTATGAAGTTGATCTGCAGCAGCCCCGCCCTAACAGCCGATGATCATATCATGGGAACGACCTTAGTCCGATGCAACCGGCCTGGGTTCCCCCGAACGTCGCCTTTATTGTTGACCATGTCGAAGCAGATTGGGTCGAGCCAGTTCCATATGACTACATCTATTGCCGCTACATACATGGCTGGCTCTTTCAAAGACTGGCCTAGGTTGACGCCAATCTCAAGCCAGGAGGTTGGCCTATCCAACACTCTCCATTCTGACCATGATTCTCTCGGACCTGAAAACGCATTGGTTGACATGATGGATGATTTAAAGTTGGCCTGCAACAAGATTGGCCGCACTATAGACCCTGCGCAGTCCTTTCGACAATGGACCGAGCATTCCGGGTTCATCCATGTCACTGAACAAGGATTTAAGCTCACGGTTGGTCCTTGGCCGAAAGATGAACGTGTTGCTGCTTTCACCGCTGTGTTGTTTACTGAGGTTTTGGGCTGGTCAAAGCAAGAGGTTGAGCTGTTTAACATCCGCGTTAGAAAGGCTTCGTATCAACAATCGGCTCATGCAGTTTTTGAATGCCTGATAGTGACCGGCCAAAAACCGCTGGCATAGTATAACCAAGTTAGTGACCATAGCACTGTTTATACTTGCATATATCACGGGTGACCGTCGATAATTAAGCTACCCATTGACCATTGACCGTGCACAAAGCGATAAGCGCTTTGATAAATTCCTTTCCATAAATAAACCCATTGCCCTTCTGCTAGCGATTTTCATTATTCTTGGCTTCCTCCTCGCAAGTCGCGCACATACTGATGTGATAGGCCTTCTGTACCGTCTTTACTTTCCCACACGCACCCCAGGCGTTCTCTTTGCGCCCCTTGGAGCACATCTGGAAGTCTCTCTCCTTGCTGATCTCGCGGCCGCAGACCATGCAATCCCAGAACTTGCAAGTTTCTGTGCACATTGTTGACTATGGATTGGATTTGTTGTTAGTGTTGTTATAGTAAAGCTGTGTTTTTTCGTAATATCTCACGGTTGAAGTCGAACCAGGTGTGCTGTGTGTTACGGAGGATTTGACCTGACAGAAGGCATGCCTTTTATAGTTGGCCACGCTATAGCCAAAGACCTGAGAATCTACAGTAATTAGCACGTGTCTATGTTAGACGTTGAATCATCGTTGCCAAGTGTATAGCTGGGTCCTTGATACTCGTGATCAGCTGATACAAAGAAGCAATCGGAACGTTGTTCTTATTAATTGGCATGATATGAACTGCTGCATCAACTAAAAATGAAGAGAACGTAACCAAAATTTACTACTCGTGGGCTCACATTGTGTGCATATATGAAGCTAGCGAGTGAGCTATGGGGACAAGTTATTGTACCCGGTAACTCCATTCATTGCTTGCCACATCATGTTATAACCATTTCACTGATTATATCATTGTCTTAAACGCGTATATAGCCAATGGTACAATAAAGGACGCTATAACATGTTGTATTGTAGTTCTGAATCAGAGGCAAGTTGTCGATGTCGCTTTTAACTGTAGCCAAGTTTCGGCACGATGAGAGCTATTGCGCCATTCGAAAGGTACTTTTATTGAATGATTACAAAGAAAGAAAACTAGTAGCATCAGCTAAAGCTCTCAACTGTTGGCAAGAAAGACTGCCGACTCTCCTTCCTTCGACCTTTCGGACCCCAGCCACTATGTCTTGATTGTTCCGGCGACGAGAGTTAACTGTTGAGGCTGATAACGACCATGTCCAGAGAAATATCCAACACGAATCTTCTCTAAGTCACCAAGTTCTGATACTCAGAGCCGGATGGTGGTAGATAATAAGTTCAAAGCATTGGACGCTTTACCATTATGTGTCACTGTAGAAGATATAAAAGAAAATCTGTATGGATGAATCACAGTAGAACTATGATATATATATGGCCTGAATTCCGCTTCTAACACAGGTTTCACAACAGACTCGAGATATCTGTCTTTTCCCTCGAACATTGACCTTTTATTACTACTTTAGGTGATCTTCTCGCTGATATATCAAGAACCTCGGTTACAAAGAGATATGTGCTGGCTAACGAGCTACTGGAAGGTTTGTGACAACTGCAATACCAAGTACGGTTTGGAAAAAGACTATGAGAACTGCAGTGAAGTAGCAGGCGGAGTCAAACGTGGCGAGTGCAGTATGAAAGTCAAGTTGCGTGATACATATCGGGCTGGCGAGTGCGATCAATGCCGCAGACGGCGTGAATGGCAGGAGAAAGAGGACGTCAGAAAGGCCAGGGAAGCAGAGGAAGCAGCAGGAATTTTCGGATGATCATCACTACCTAAAATCATTTCCGTCAATACCGACTACACTCCTAGCTTCTACCAACTATATGTCTTTTTAGATCTCGTGAAGACCGCATCCTAGATGCCTAATTCCCATAGCTTCTAGCTCATCAATCTGGGCCAGGTCCGGCCCAACAGTTCTCTTTTGGAGGTTCTTGAGCGAGGCCTCGCTGACTTTTGTCTTGGGGATCAGCTTGGTTCCCTGCTGGTCGAGAACGGCTACAATGTGGGCAGCAGCCTGAGAGAATATTAGGAACCGGTATTATAGCCACAAATGCGTTAACATACCTTGGCATTGATAGTCAGAGTCTTTGGGTCGGGGTTCTCAATTGTATCACACGCCTGGTGATAGCATGGATCCTGCTCAACTGCTGTACCCTGTGCATTGTGTGAGAAAGGCTCCATCGCAGGGTGCCGAGACTTACAGTGTGCAAGAAACCGAATGGCTTGTTCAAGTTCTGCCAGAAAGGAGCGTAGTCACTACCGTTCGAGAGAAGAGCTGGTGTGACTTCAAGCCCCTTGCTGGTAAAGTACTCGGTCCAGATCTTCTCTGTGACCTCAGAGCCTGGAGGTGCTCTCACTCCATGGGTACTTCCATCGGTGTCTGCAACTCCGAAGAAGCCCTTGGCAACCATGTCAAAGTTGAGGTAGATGAGAAGGTTGTTGACATCCTTGGTGCCGAGGTTGGAAGTGTAGTACTTGCTGCCGAGGAGTCCGTTCTCTTCCGCACCCCACCAGGCAAATCGGATCTTGTTCTTAGTCTTGTACTTTGATAGGGCGAGGAACAGCTCGAGAATCAACGATGTACCAGATCCTATTTCCGTCAGTGGGCTTATCATACAGGATCGGAGGCCAGTTTTAGTTACCATCGTCGTTGATACCAGGGCCAGCTTGAACGCTGTCGAGGTGAGCACCGACCTAGGCCTACGTCAGTTATTACAGCAAAGTAGATAACAGGGCCAGACGTACCATGATAACGTTGCGAGGATCACCGCCAGTAGTCTCGGCGATAACATTCTGGGTGATTCGCTCCTCAATAGTCTGCGTCTGTTGGAAGTGAGCCTCCACAGTTTCGCCCGCCTCAATTCGCTCCTTGATCTTGAGACCATCGGCTTGGTTGATGAAGCCAGCTGGAACCAACCTCTCGGGGTCGGGCTGGCTAAGTGAACCGGCAGTCACATTGGTCGTTAGGTCATGGTAGATGATGACAGCAGATGCACCTGCGGCAGCCGCTGGGATCACTCTACCAGCGAGGGTTCCTCCTGTAGGACAGCGGAAACGCTGCACGAGCACAATCTTGCCCTTGACGTCGAGATCATCGTACGATGAGGCGTCACATCCAGCGGCACCCTCAGGGCCAAGTGCAATCTCGGCAGTGATGCCCTCCTCGCTTGTTGAGGGAGAGTAGGTCAAGCCATAGACGTAGATTGAGTCGTCATCAACCTTGAACTCGATCGAGTCCACAAAGGCAAAGAGTGCAGGGAAGTTTTGCTTCCAGACTTTGGCATTCTTGACTTTGGAGATGCGACTCCAGATATAGTCAACGGAAGCAGCATATCCTGGCAACCCAAAGGCTCGGTTTCCGCCGTTGTCAAAAGCAATGTCGTTCAAGGCCTCCAAGTTTGACATGAGACTAGGCCTGCCGTTAGTATGCTCTGGTAAAAGCCAGTTAGTGTTGCTCACCGGTTCATTTTAATGTCAGATTGGAGTTTCTTTGACTCGAGCTTTTGGCTCGCCCATGCGGCCGAAGTAGCCAGCGACAGCAAGGTCGCCACGGTCTTGCTGAATCTCATCTTGATGGTGGAAGACCCTGTCTACGTTTCCTGGAGTCCTGGAAACCGCAGAGTTTGAACGTCAATCATGAGATATTTATGTTCATGCGGGGATCAACGAGGCTCACGCCAAGATACACAGTATCTTTAGCTTCTGGATCTAAACAAAAGGCCCGGCACGTAATCTGCACGAGTGATCGCATGTCGACGGGCATTGTTTCAGTTATGGAAGGTCATGGGTAATCCCTGTCTTGACAAGCCGAAGATCTTGTTAAGAGGGCACCAGTGAGAGGCCGTCATCTTATCACTGTAAAGTTATTGCAATTCTGTTGGGAGGATATCTGTACTTTCTCTGACTTCTATAGCTAAAACACAAGATTCAAAGAACCAGTCTCTTGCTTCTGAAATAAAGAGAAGAATTGTCAGATGAACTCATAACTTACTGATGTTATCACTGTCCTCATAACAGCTTGTTGCTGCTGTACCAAATCTGGCAGGTCGGGAGGCTTCTCAAGGCCTTGGCTGACAGGGATCTGGAAGCATAAGAATAACCTTAACCAGCAAAAGTTCCTTGAGGGCGCCGCTAGAGCTTGAATAGGCATGAGGAAGACCATAGAGACCCCGCATCACGCCGCCCAGCGACAATTATCTTGTTTGATCAACTCCAGGAAACATCCCTTAAAGCACCTGTCACTATGTCATTAACTTAGCATGAAATAATCAGATCCTAGCGTTACTGCTCGATCAAGTTAGTGTATGAAAATGCCGAGACTACGCAGAATGGAACTTACAACCTTTTGTGCTCACAGGGGCCTGCCTCATGTGAGTTGAGAGGAAGACACAGAGCTAAACATGATGAGAATTGATATCGAGGTTACTTGATAGCCAAGTTTAAGGGCGTCTAATGGATACCAGTCGTTCAGGAAATTTAATGCAATTGGGTCTAACGCTAAGACAAAGCGGTAGCGGAGTATTGCGTCTCGACTATCAACAGGGATAAGGCTGGGCTGTCAGATTTACCTGGTTTATCTTGATGAAACCTTGTTGCGAGAGGGTGTGAATGCTAACTACCTCCTAATGAATTTTCTCTCTGTGACATTCAGAATAAATGGCTGCTATAGCACGATTGTATTCCGCTATTCTTGTCTCACTGCCTAGTTGCTAAGAATTCACATTCAGCACCCCCGGCCACCACATATGACAATGCAAACTCAGGAAAAACATCCCATGGCGATAAGGCTAGTTTGGGATTGCTGTTGCACACTGCTCAATTTTTATAACTGGTTCTGTTTAACATTAGTGGCACTACCGGGTATTTTACGCTGGATCATATATGCCCAACCTTGCAGCCATTACCCTTTGGCATCGTTGAACTAACCATGCTCGAGGGTCTTATCTGCTCCCCTTGTTACTTCCCTTCCTTCTCCTTATTCTTCTTACATGAAGGGCATCCAGGGTCACTAATAGCTGTTGTCTCAGACCTATGGCGTTTTATACAAGGTCCCCTTGTCTGCTTGTGCTCTGCATTTTCACAAGGATAGGTTTCTGTGCGAACATGTACCAAATTGCCGCATTTGTCGCATGTGTATCTGTTGTAGACGTCGAGGCACATATCGGTGATAAATCTTCTTCAACGCTTGGGAGTATATAGTATAAGTGTTCGTTGTCAGAAGACCAGCTTGCATTAACATGTAAAGAAAGAGAAAGTGCCTTGCCCGTAGATTAGCCAGAGTTGAAGTTAGAGTAAGTCTCTCAAGAATTTATACTTTTCCAAAGACTTATATATGCTCTTGTTGTGTCACCGAACTTTTCGTGAATGTGATTCATGACACTCCATTTCATAGCGGGATTGCATGGATTCACGTACGACCTTTCCTCCGCTGGGGGCAGCCAGTTATCTCTTGTTCGAAAATTCCAATACTAGTGATTCAGCGACAATAAATGTTCTCTAGTATGAAGGCAACTGAAACAACCAGGAGTTTACCCTGCGAGTTACATGAATGGACGACAAGGTCAAATATTTAGATATCACAACTCTCTTGGGCTCAAAGCAGAAATCGGATAAATTAGAGGCAGTCTAGCATTGGAATATATGACATTGGAAGGTCCTGATCGATGACGTTCAAATAGCCTCTACGGGGATATCAACATCGGTAAACCTTTTGTCACTGCACACCTCTTAAACTTCCAGGACTAAACACGCACGTTTAATTGATAAAAGCAAATGTTTCGGATAGGCAAGGGCGAGTACATTCGGAGTCAAAGAATGACGCTCAGGTGTTGTCCGTGCCTCACTGTGGGAGTCCTATGCCAAGAATATTTACTGGTCTGCTTTAGGGAGGGTATCACGTAAGATAGAGCGACCAACTTGTCTCTTCACGCGTCTTTGCGTCCTTTTTGGGAACTTGTGTAGGCCTGTTCAGGGTGCAGCCGGCTGGCTCATTTGAACATGCATCCGGGGCCACGAACAGAATCAACCATTGTCCATTGCATCGCCTATATAAACTTGCGCAGATTTCCTCCGACCTGGACGCTATAGCACGTAAGGAACATCGCGACACTCACTCGACTTATCTAACGGGGGATCCCATGGAAAGCTCTACCATGTCGTCCGAAGAAGGATACTCCAAGTCCCAAGTCCATCAAGATAGGCAGCATAACAAAAGTTGGGCTGGAAAAAGGAACAAGGGATGTTCTATTACCATGTTTAATCCCAGCGATTTACAGTCTCCGAGTATAATTCGACAACACTACGACGAGAAAGGGGGCGAAAGTGATATCCCGACCTTCCATCAAGGACTGTCAACCAAAATGGTATATCTTGATAGTATCAACTTCGAGAGGTGGCACCAAGAGTTGGACTCTCGCGCCGTGTTCATCCTTGCGTTTGTCTTCGGCCTGACATGGATGGTTTTGAAGCTGGCCCTTATATAAGTAGCTTCGAGAGTTTTTCTCTTCTTTTCTTTTTCGCAAGTGTAGAAATTTCCAAGTTCCCATACTGCATTACCTGTCCCAGAAGCAATCATAAATGGCAAAATCAGTATAACAGCCGAATGCTTGAGTACACTCGTGATTATTGCCCCTCACTGTTTAACTGTTAATATCACTTCCAACCTTCGAATACTTAAACTGCTGCTTTTAGTGTTGTAAGGTATCGGTTTATCGGCCTGACGCGCCGAAACACACTCATCTGCCAAAACGTTGATTATGAAAGAGGTTACCAATCGAGTTGCAACATGAAAAACTAAAAAACTACCACGTCTCTCTACCCTAGACTTGAACATTACAAATCCATATTCTCATACGTTGGTGTTCTATGTAACAGACTGTTTGAATTTACAAAGAATGAGCCTGGTATAAACATAGCGATGGAACCAACCAGAGTGGTGGGTGGTGCGATCAGTGCAACATGGTTCATCATCCAATATATATATGGAGAATGATGCCAATCTGAAGCCCATTCAAGATCTTGCCGGTATCCGTGAAAGATATCCCTTGTTCCAGTAACGGAAATCAGTTCCCTTTTTACCTTAGCGCATGGGTATTGCGGAGATTGTGCCTCCGTTGAGAAAGCGGAAAGCCGGGGTTCCAGCGTGATCCCGGCATTGCCAATGTTAGAGTTTGGGCTATCTACTCGTAATCTCGTATCGTGAGGGCGAACCAGCAAGGTCAAAAGGCATGTTCCTGTTCTTCCGGTAGTCGCCCTGACGGCGGTCACAGAAAGGAAAGCCCGGACCGGCGGGAGAAGCTCCGAGTTTGTTCTATACGTGGATGCAAGTTTCAAACCGGTAGAGTTTCCGTGCCCTGAAACAGGTGACGGAACCTATTTATCCGTGGCTAAACACGTCCCCATACGGACGACTTGGCGGTGGTACTAGAAGATACTTAGGCCTAGACTTTGATGCTGAGGACGCCAGGGCATTGGCCCACTTCCTCGTTTGTATCGACTTGTACTCTTCCAAGCATTCTATTGCTCATGTTCTCATGATGCACTTGGCCTCGGAGGTCGAAAAGATGAGTCGAGACCTCATAGCTCCGGGGTTTGCGGGGACGCCATCCCTGAATTAAACGAACGTCCCCTTTATATAAAAAACATGTCGCCAAGTAATTTGCATCGTCAGTCGTTTACACGCAGTTGAAACGAAACCATTTACTTGATTCATTTGCTATCTAACTTCATTTCAAGATGGTGTCATCAAAGACATTCTTCATCGCCCTGGCTGGCGTCCTTTCCCAGACTCCTGTTACTGCCGCTGCAGGAATCGAGTACCTCATCAACTTGTCCGTCCCTCACCGAGATAGTCGTGCCATATTCGACTAACCTGTTCTAGTGGCGACTCCTACTCGCAGACTGGCTTCGATGCAAACGGCGCCAAGCCCTCGCCTGCGAACCCATTGGGCAACCCTACCTTTCCCGGATGGACAACCGCTGGCGGTGTTAACTGGGTTGGCAACATGGTGACAACCCAGAACAAGACCTTCGTTCGCTCATACAACTTTGCCTATGGAGGAGCTACCGTCGATGCCAACCTTATCAAGCCTTATCAAGACACTGTTAAGAGCTTTGTCGACCAGGTTGGCCAATACTCCAACAGCGTTGGAAAGAAGCCTTCTTACGCTCCTTGGACATCCACGAATGCCCTTGCAGGTATTTGGATCGGTGTCAACGACGTTGGCAACTCGTTCTACCTCGGCAATGCTGCCGAGGTCGCTGACAAGGCGGTTGCGCGATACTTTGAGCTGCTCAAGACCTTGTATAACAGTGGCTTGCGCCAATTTGTCCTACTGAGCGTTCCCCGTAAGTTTCGCCAAGCAATACAGCAGTGCCTGGAGCTAGACTAATCATCTATAGCCACCAACCTCACACCCTCCCTGTCTAAGCAGGACACTACCCCAGTCATCAACCAGATCAAGCGCTACAACAGCAACCTGGCCACCAGACTCGAGGCCTTCAAGAAGGCTAACTCGGGCGTGAAGGCTATCATTGTTGACACATCAGTTCCGTTCAACAAGGCCCTCAGCAACCCCAAGGCTTATGGCGCTCCCGACGCAAAGTGCTTTAACGAAAATGGAGTTTCATGCGTACGTCAAAGATATCTCTACTTTGAGTTAATTATGCTAACATCCAGTCAGTTGTGGCACGACGACTACCACCCCGGTATTGCTATCCAGAAGCTCGTAGCAGAGGAGGTCACAAAGCAGCTGAGGGCTAGTGGCTACCAGTGGTAGATGTCCGACACGAGATCTTGTCCGGATGATGTAGCAGTAGCTGCTAGTAGAAGGACCTTTTGCAAGGCTCAACGCTAAAGACGAAGTACATAATCATGCCGTGTATATATATGCTTCAATGAATATACTTGCAAGTTAAATATTGTCTCCCAGTAAGATTTGATCATTGTATGCTGCGGATGCTCGTCAATAATAGGAATTTGACAAGTCTACTTCGTACTTGTTATCGGACTTTTAGCCATTCCATGGGGCTAAAGCGTTTCTTAACTTCTCGGAGCTGTATTAGAGGCTCATCAAGGACGTGTCGTAAGAGAAGGGTCAATGTACTACTGCGATCTTGTCCAGGTAAAAGATTTGGAGACTAAATCACATGGACCAAGTAACTGACGTTCCATTTAAAAAGATTGGTATCATCAATGTTACTCTAGAGATTACCAAGCACATTCGCAGCAAGTAAGCTGCTAGCTTGGCTGGCATTTTGCGAGATCCATCTCTCGTGAGATTTTAGACATGAAGAGCCAGGTAACATAGACGCGCACAAGAAGGCCATTTTACGCGATTCAATGCACTGGGGCTTTGTTGACACGATCGAGTTAAAGGGAGCATTTCTTAAGAAACAATACACATTATGTAAATTATTGGCTTAAATGCCTGCATTTAAACAAAGGTAGTGTCCAACATACCATCAAGGCTGCTGCACCCAGGAAAGAATCGAACACAATATACGTAGGAATAAGAGAGTTTGACCCCAGTGGCCCGTGTAATATGACATTGCCCGCTTACACAAAAGTCCTCGAATCCTTCAGATTATTCCTAATAGCGGCAAAGCTTAGTGGTCAGTTGACCGAAAGGAACGAGTGAGTGGCCCGCTAAGCCATGTTGGGGGCGGGACCTGGATTTAAAATTACGGTTCTACAATAACTATTCCAAATGTAAGCTGTCATAGCCTTTATAACTAGCGGTCAAAAGTAAGCTTAGATTCTGGTTATTTGACATGAGCTCCCAACGAGGACAAGACCACACTTGCCAAAGCCTAGCCTGGCTCCACGTAAGCACAGCCGCGGACTTGGACTTTGACTGCTGACATGGCAAATGGGCACTAGGCAAAGTTGGGATCATAAGCAGCCTAAGTATGGCAGGTACATAGTATTCACATGGCCAGCCTTACCATAGCTCCTGGGCCTCAGCCTCCTTCGGATAAGCCACCTCTAAAGATAGACCATTAGCCCAGTTTACCATTGGCTTGAACAACACATCTGACCTTGGCAAGGCCTGGTCTGATCGATCAGCTCTCAACGGGAAGCTTATTAGCTTGATTGCCGGTTGTTCCGTGGCTCTCAGACTTGCAGCACCTAGAAACTGCGATACCATGTCGAGACCAACCCTCAATCTAAGCCAACTCCATAATTAGGATCCGGAACTTTGGTTAGTTAGTGCCGATGGGAATATTCAGAACGTTTGCTGCGTCCATCTGAGCCACTTTGCTCGCTGTTGACGACATCTATATAAGTTGATTGCAAGCCAGACAATATGGATGTCATCACACAGCTCATCAACGCATCAACACATCTTCTCATCTCTACAACCACCACAAACCATCTACATCTCTCAAGCCTCAAATTCAAAACTTGAAATCTCAATCAAAATGCGTTTCTCCCACGTTCTCATGCTTGTCGGCTCTGCCCTGGCTGCACCAGCTAACGACCCTTCTTCCCCTTCCACCCACGCTGAGCGAGGTGCTTATTCAAATGAAAGCTCCGACTACGAGTCGGTTCTGCCTCCGATTGTTCCCGTCAACACTCGCTCCGGCAACCGCGATTTCATCGGCAAGCTCATGACCGCCCCTACGCAAGCCGAGCGAGCCAAGCTCCTTAACCAGCCTGGTGACTACATCTTCAACTTCACCGAGATGAGAAAAAGTGGCGAGGCAATGGGCAAGGGAGGTCGATCCATCTCTGCCACAGCCTTCACCATGCCTGCTCTGATCGGTAATGGCGCATCTATGACCGTTGCATTCCTTGGACCTTGCGGCATGAACACTGCTCATGTCCACAACCGAGCTACAGAGCTCAACATCATCGTCAAGGGTCGTCTTGTTACCAACTTTGTTCTCGAGAACGGGGTTCGTCCCATCGCAAACACCATGAATACCTTCGAGATGGCTGTCTTCCCTCAAGGCGCGATCCATCAGGAGTTCAACCCTGACTGTGAGGATGCTGTATTTGTCGCTGCTTTTGATAACGTCGACCCTGGAGTCAGCCAAGTCGCTCAGAACTTCTTTAGCCTTCGCCCTGATGTGGTGCAGGCTACCCTTGGGGGAATTCAGACTCTTGACGGAAAGGATATTGAGAGCTTCCGCGAGATGATCCCTGACAATATCGCCCTGGGTATCGATGCTTGCCTGAACAAGTGTGGTCTCAAGAGAAACGCAAAGCGAAGCATTGACGAGATTCTGGATTAAGATGCTTAATGGTTATTAGTTACATAGAATTTACGGCCAAGACGGGTAAGGGAGCTGCTTCAAGTTCACAGGATGGTTTATGATAATGTATATATTCATTTTAGATTTAGAATGTTTAGACTATAAGTATGATAGAATAGGTTTCTAAGGGATAAACTAGTCTATGCTAGGTTTATGTTGGCAGATTG
>JAJJWO010000503.1:0-33593 GCA_021655895.1 Fusarium sp. NRRL 66739
GTACTGTAGAAACAGAGACGTACGTACCTTGGCGCAAGGGAGTACAAGTAAGTACAAGGACAGTACGGATACGGGGCTTAAAGGAAAGGGCTTGGCGATGCCTGAGGGAGCGTTGATGGGGTGTCTAGAGTAGTCCAAGGTCTAGGTCAAGGGGGGGAGAGGGGAGGGAGAAGGAGAGAGGAGAAAGCAGCCAAGGGCTCTTCTATAACGCGAACATGAGAGGCGACTCGACTCGACTCGACTCGATTGAGGATTGCAGAGGGATTGACAATGAATGAGTCGTAGCAAGTTTCGAGAGCGAAAACGGGGGAAGGGGAGGGGAGAAGGAAACCTAGGGGAGAGGGAGAAGCCAAAGGAGAAAAAGAATGCAATGGAGAGAGAGACGAGACACAGCCAGAGGGAGTCAAGATCGACGTCTGACAGTTCCAGTGGTTGCTTGCCGCTAGCAGTGCAGTGGTAGCTGTAGTGCTAGAGATTGGGAAAACCGGGGATCGGAGCGGGTCTTTTTTGTCGCCTTGAGAGCTGTGACTCGTTCTGGGCTTGAAATGAAGTTATTTGAAGATAGTCCCTGTTGAGAGCGCTCGACGGTGGGGCCCAGCACAGGTGATAACGTTAAATTGATAGTCTAGATCGGGTAGGTAGGTAAAAATGTAAAATTCGCGCTTCTAGGTACTGTTGATGCTTCGCTGAGATTGGGGCGGTTTTTTTGGTTTGGTTTTTTTTAGAGTTGGCTTGGGTTTGCGTTGAAGCTGAACCTTGTTTATATTGGGAATGGGATTGTGATGGCTCAAGGAGATCTCGCGTCCTGTCCTGTCCTGTCCTGTCTGTCTGTTGGCGGGCGATTGGTCGTGATGCAAGCACTACAACCAGGCAGCTGTAGCTGTAGCCAAGAACTGGGGAATGCGAATGATCTCGAGATTGCGATGTGGTCACTTTGTGGTATGTTGTTGCGATAGTACGTTATTTTGGCGTGGCGTGTAAAAAGGTCACGCTGCGCTGCGCTGCGCTGCGCTGAGATGAGCCGGACGGGCGTCGACAG
Organism: Fusarium sp. NRRL 66739; assembly: GCA_021655895.1. NCBI lineage: Eukaryota > Fungi > Ascomycota > Sordariomycetes > Hypocreales > Nectriaceae > Fusarium > Fusarium sp. NRRL 66739. Next base: position 1,040 of record JAJJWO010000503.1, read on the forward strand.
GGTGCCGTGTAATTTCCAGAGAGGCCTGTCCTTGGCTTCAGGTGGCTTTATCTGGGTTTGACAGGAAACTTTTCTTCTGGAAAAGAAAGAAGCCAGATATGATGATATAGAGACGGTGCAAAAGACAAATGAATGAATGATTCATACACATTGGCGGGGATAAGGATATGCCACTAACCAAGCCATTGACTCGGTTACAAGCTGAGACACATTTCAGTCTATGTCGTCTCGTTGATTCTATACAGGACATGCAAAGTAACGTTTGCCCTTTGCTTGCTTGCTTTGTTACACCTGCATCCATCCATGCTCGCTCGCTCGCTCGCTCGCCTTTGTGCTTGGGCCTTGTCCCTTTGCGGCATCCCGAGGGAGCAACCCCATGTAAGTATACAACTCTAGGATACACGAGCGAAACACAGGCCGTCACGCTTCTCTCACTCTCTTACTCTCTCACATGTACAGTACTCCCAGCCTTCCTCTCTCCACCTCATCCCCGCTGCCACGCCGCTCAGAGCCCACAAACGCGGCCACTAAGAGCCCTACAATCGCCCACCCGCTCCATCTGACTGACGCCTTTCTGCGATCGTCCCTTGATTTCCTTCAGCAGGCCCCCTTCTTTCTTTTCTTCTCTAATCATGACGTCGCTGCTGTTGGTGAATCGTCACATGCCCGCTCCTCCCCATGTCATGGCCGTCATGTTCCGCTCCGGACCTCCGGCCGCTCAAGTGCCGACTCCGGATTCTCGGCGAGTTTAGCTCTGGAATGTACCGTCTGCAAATCATGCCGCGTCGCTCGATCCCGCGATGCCATCAATGTCACTGAATGAATCAAGGAAACTCATCATTGCATCATGAACGCCTTGAATCCTACCAAATAACGCACAATGCCCAGCGCACGTCCTTCGGCTTTTCATGTAAGAAGTGTAATTGAATTCATACCATCCTCTACTTCAACCACATGGTCCATCCGCCGACACTATTGGCTCATCTCTTTACACTCTAGGTAATCCGTACTTTCTGACATGAAAGCTTGGTTACCTATTCAACAAGCCAGAGTGAAATCTTACTCTAATACGAGTCCCACCCAATTCGGGTTGGCAACCCAAAGTTTCTCGTGGTTGCTTTCCTAACGGTTCACCTGCTGTTCACTTGCAGAAAGTAACATTCGGACGGGACCAACAAATCTAATTGATCCGAATTGACCCCAACCAAGCACAAGTAGATCCTATCACGCTGTGCAAAAGATTGGTTATCATTCTAGATAGAGTCGATTACCTGCGTCAGCTTTTTCGTTTCCACTTTACCTTAGGATAAATGTATGTATGTATGGCATTGAATGATGCACGCACGTATCTTACTTAATTGAGGGACGATGGGTGCTGTCTGTTTTATGGCTCAGAATTGGTCAGCCACAACACAACATCAAATCACCCACGCAAAAAATTACTTGCATACACTGACTGTCTGAAAGTAGAGTCATGCAGCAAAAAATGCAAAAGAAAATCTCCGGTACAGGGAATCGAACCCTGGGCTCCGCGGTACTTGATCTCTCAGATTATGAGAGCGCGAAATGTTAGCCACTACACCATACCGGATGATATTGGCTGTTGTTGAAGACAGCTCCTTTTTTGAAACTCAAGTACCCCCACACCCAGTGCGCATGCAATAATTGGATATCCTCAGCTGGGAGAGCTCCTGTAACTACTCGTCATACCCAGCATATTCAATGGCTGTATTCGATTTGCTGTATGATCGGTAAGTCCACTTCTTTAAGTCTGTTCGATCTGATGGTAATTTCCAGACGTAAAAGTCTCCATCCCATCGACTCAACAGTCAGGCCGAATCTTTCAGCTTACAGAGTCTATGGTTATATGCTTCGCTTTGGGTGCCTTTCTCAATGTGTATAAAGCTTAAACTTTTATTCAAGCACCCCAAGATTCACGGAGACTAATGCAGGAACATGGTTCAGAAAGTTTGGATAGTCATAGTTCAGACCAAACGCCTTTACTCGAGATTGATGTCAACCCGGACGTGGCCGGGCTTTGGATAAGTCGATATCATCCCTACCACTTAATCTTACGGTCCCATGCCTTCCCTCGGTCTCCTAATCTCATACCCATATTCAGTCCTTGTCATAAACATATTCCAGTCGTAGTCGCGTTAAACACCAGGCCCGCCCAAAACATGTATACAAATACGCCAAAAGTAAAGCCTCTCTTTTTCGGTACAGTCGCACAAGAACCCAGTTTTGTTAGGTTCTGTGTCTCAGGTCAACGCCATCCCCGATAACTCAGCACTCGGACCGTGGTCACCGCAGAGCCAATCTGACACCTGCTGACCGCCCCAGCTATCCTCTGGGCTCGCTTCCAGTTTAACTGTATCTTTCAGAGCGTTGGGGTCGTCACTCGGCCAGGGCAGACTCGCAAAAGTGCTAGATTCCCTCGCAAAGTCGGACAACCGTGTAAGCCGTTCCGCGTGCACCCGAGCTGCCTCTTCGGCGTCCCCGTTCTTGTGCAACGCGTTTTCGAGATTGGCGAGACATGTAAGGAGGAGCCGCTCGTCGCCTTCACTAGAAACGATGAGACGCGATGCTTCTCGATACCAGTGGATGGCGAGAGAGACGTCACCCGTGCGGTAGCTGTAGTTGCCTAGCTGCACATCAATGACTGCTTCCTGCTCCTCGTCTAGGTCATAGTCCTTGAGAGCTTGGAGACACTGTATTGCTTCTTCGATCTTGCCTTCGGCAGTTTTTGCACTGCACAAAACTGCTGTCTGTGCAATCGCAAGTTCACAGAGCCAGGGGTGTTGTATTTGAGTAGCATCGGCTCTCGATCGGTATTCCGTGGCAACCTTGAGCGACTCTGCTGCCTGGTTGTTGCTGACTAGACAGTCGATGTGGTCGCCGTATAGAATGGTGGTTAGAAAATTCGCAGGTCCTATACGCTCTTCGAAAAGAGGCACAAGAGTTGAGTAGAGACGTATAGAAAGCTCGTAAAATTCCGAGAACTCTTCGGACCCCAGCATCTGCCATATTTGTGCCACTGGGTGATCGTCACCCAAGACGATGGGTACCAAGCCGGCGAGATAGTTCATGACGAGCTGGAGCAGGTCGTCCTTGTGGTGCTGGTCGAGATACCACAGAAGAAAAGCTGTACGAACGGCGAACACGGGACTCTCAGAGGCTACAACCTCCTTGAGTGACTCGAAAGCAGGGCTTAGGAGAGTGCTGATGGATATTTCGTCTTTCCTCATCATGGACCGGTTCACCAGGCCAAAGCTGGCTACCACGCGCTCGAATAGCTCGACGCTTCGATCGCCAGGCTTTGAACTGACACAGCTGACGTTGTACTCGTACGTCCACGCGCCGTTTACCAAAGATGCTTCGACATAGTTCCTGAAGAGTCCGACAATCTGCTCTACACGGGCAGTCTCTTTTGGCGGTGGTAATGAATGACTAGGGGTTGGTGATGGTGTTCGACATTGCACCTCGAGAATAGTCTGAATGCTTGGCAGGATGCCAGCTCGGAAGCGAGCGACGAGACCAGGATTACGTCGAATGTATCGGTTTATGTTGTCGATGTCGACGGGTTGCCCTCGGATTGTGAACTCGGACGTCTTCCCCTGGGCATCGCGTTCCGTCTTGAGGATGAGAATGGCGAGAACCTCGTCGCTCTTGAGCTTCTTATCAAGCCCCCATTTCCAGATCCTTGACTTGTACATCTTGACGCTGAAGAGAGGTCAGCCCAGCCAGGCCTGTTAGGGAAGAGGCATCACGCACGTCGCAGTAAAGCCGTGCTCACGCTCGAGGACGTCCATGACCTCTTTGAGCGGGCGCTTCTCCTCCTGGTAGAGTTTTGTGATTATGGGCCGTTTCTTCTCCCATTCTGCACTGGGGATGCGCTTCCCGGGGGCGCATCGTGGTAGACTCAAGTCGGTGTCGTCCGAGTCACCGGGCGTTGCGCGACGTCTGGCAGAGAAGACGCTCGAGGTGGCCATTGTGAGGGTTATAGCATTGCTCGTCTGATGGGAACTTGCGGTTGGTGACGCGGGGGCGGTTCGTAAGCAGACAGATATTAAGGTTGGTGGAGAGGGAAGACGGTGTGAGATTTGGTGGAGGAGGGAGCTAGGTATAGTAGGTAATCGAGAGGAACATCGTCAAGGGTTCGACCTCTTTAGGCCCAAACCCTGTCTGGGCATGAATCCTTCCATCAGCATAGTCGACTCTATTGAGGCAGCTCACGGCGGATTCAGGGTGGGGGCCGTTTTGGTGTCACCCATGTCGACACCACGAGTATGCCTTGCGGTATAAGCGATCAAGTGTCGATGAAGGTATTCACTACATGAGATGCATTCACGTTCTGGGGTTTGTGCTCTCACGGGGCTATATCAATATCAACTTCTCACAAATGGCAAAGAGGTGATATTCACTTGTGGTTGACTCTGAGGCCAGGCCTCTATCCTTTTCAGCCCTACGAGACGAGGCGGCCGTCCCTGCAAAAGTACCCCGGTCTCCGTAAGTGCCCCCGCTCTTCCCGGAGCGAGTCGCCTGCCTTAGCAGCCGTTGGTCACGTTCACCCCCCGGCCGAAATATCTCAATTGGGCGGCTACCGCCTCACCCTAGACTTGAGCTGGCGATAGCGTCAGGCAGCCATGGGATGGTCATAATGGGGAGAAGGAAGCTGCGGAACACCAAGAGGAGGCCTGACATGAAAGGACCTTGGTAAGCTGCCAAGAATGAATGTAATAGTTCATAAATTAACAAAGGGTATCCAACGTTAACAAGACTCCAAATCATGTCTCGTAAACGCATCAATCATGTAATCCCATGTTAACCACCTTTTCTTCGAATATTGCGCTCCGAATTTGGGTTATACTTGCATCGCTGCTCCTCATGCGTACCTCTGTACCACTCTGTGGAAGCCTCTCTAGTACAGCCTAGATAATGGTATCGGCAGAGGAACGTCGACCTCGATAAATTGGGACATGCCGTTTTTTTGTGTTTATTGCGGTTGCCCTTGTTGGAGAACTCTTTACCGCATGCATCGCATATTAGTCCACCCTTCTTTTCTGGACTTGTCGGCTGAGGGTCAGGTGTTGCATCTGTCAACTTGCCCGTTGACACATGAGTCTCTTCGTCTTGAGCCACTGGAGGGGACTCGTCTAATACATCAATCCGCAAAGAACATATAGATGATGGTTCTTCAGGTGAAGTGTTTACGTCCAGTATATCCTCTGTAGTTGGAACGAAGGGATGGTCCGGAGATATTTGAGCTTGGTCTTTGTGGGCAATGTCGTCTTCGCCCAAGTTCATGACTGACAGATCCTCGGCTTTGTCCAGATACGCCAGGTCGAGGTCCATTAACTGGCACAAATCCCCTGCATTTATCCATGGCAGTGTTGGAGAGACCGGGGTTGGAGATCTGTCGCCGCCGTCTCTCATGCCCTTCATCCACGGGCTCATCGAGTCCTTGATAGGCGACTCCATGCCAATACCAGAATCGTAGGAATTAGTTTTCGAATCGAAGCCGAGGTACTCTTCTACAATTTCGCATGACCGGTTGATACTTGCAGGTGACCTGAATAACAGCTGCGTCGAGTCGTTGTCTTCGACATCTTGAATCGCTGTGCAATCGTCAGCTTGAGCGTTAAGTATCGAGCATGTCAGAAAACGCACCGTTTGAGGTTTTAAAGAGAATATTAAAGGCAACCGATTGTAGTAGCATGATAACCTCTGGATTAACGGCTTCGAGGCCAGATGACATCCAATCCGGCTCAGAAAGAACACCCAGGCCTGGTACCATTCGCTCGGTATGCTGCGAGTCTCTTTGATGGCTCTTAATCTGTCGTTGGGCCACTCGTAAGTGAATACCGTGAGCCTTTGGGTCGGGTGGTTTGATATCCGTATGAGAAACAAAACCTTGAACGAGTTCCGCGAATCGGTAGAGGTCTTTGTTAGATCCTGGTATTGTCGCAATCGGCAGAGCATCAATATCCCACGCGGCACAGACAACCTCGTCGAATACGTCCATATCTGCCTCGTTTTGCCGAATTATTATCTTCCACCTGCGAAGGTCTGCAATAAACCTGAATATGTAAGTAACTGGACGTAACACCACTTTATTTTCGCTTACTCTTTCTCTCGCTCCTTTGCATCGGGGACTTGACAAATCAGCGCATCTGTCACGATAAGGGCTTGAAGGATCTCGACAAGCCCGGGCGGTACTTGGTTTCTCATGACGTCCCTCAAAGACTCTAATCCTAGCCGCCAGATAGTTTGGGGGTCAGCGCATCGGCGCCATATGTCTTCATATGCTCCCGAATAATCATGATGGTTGCAGACTCTGTCTATCTTCTCACATCGCTTCTGAAGCCGCAATATGGAAGCGCGGCCCAAGTCGTATCGTAACTTGTAGCTGTCCGTATATTCAACGAAGACCGAACTGTGTACGGCTTGTGGACTCAATGAGAGCGCGTGAATAGATTGAGGGGTACCAGCCGCGGCGCTGGACAAGGACGGCGGATCAATACTTGTAGAAAAGATAGGCGAAAACTTATTGGAAGAGATTTGAATATCTTTGGGGGAGACGAAAAACTCGTGTGTAATTGAAGGAGTAATGTCCGGCTCAAATAGGTTAGTTCTGAGGCCTTCATCCACTCCTAGGTCTTCCCCTGAGCTATGGAGAGCACTACTAATGCCCGAGATACTCTTGTCTCCCTGTGGAGATGGGAAGATTGAGGCGCAGTTGGGCGTGGGCAGGCTCGTAGAAAGAAGTTGAGGAGACTTGAGCGCTGGATATTTGGCACTCATGTTTGTAAAGGCAGACGAGGACGGTACAGGTATATTCCTCAAAGCTTGTGAAACGTCCAGTAGCCCCATCTCCCTAGCGAGTTGGTCAGCTTGGAATAGCCGGTCATGATACATCGGTCCAGATAGTAACAGCAACCAGATGATGTCAACGCGCTGCCACAAAACCGCCGCTAGGAGTGGCGTCAAGATACGGTCCAACCCAATAGCAACGTCTTCAGCGAGGTATCCAATGAATGTCTTGTTACTGTTGACAAAGGAATGAGCTGTACGATAATGGCCGAGACGAATAGCGACGCAGAGTGGGTTGAGGCTTATGTCGGTATATTCAGTACCAGGAACGTCCATCAGCATGGGCTGCGTGCGCTCCATGAGGTCCAGGATATACTCATACACATCCAAAAGTTCGTTATCGAGTAGGCATAGAAGAAGCTCCGAGTTGTAAAGGATTTTGATCTCTCTGGACCGCACAAGGGGCTCGCAGAATGTACGGAGATCGTCCAGTTTGCCTTTGAGTGCCAACTCACTGATCCTGTTGTTCTGGTCTGTTAGGCATTCGGCTATCTGTCCCTCGCTGTATTGCCCTATACGGAAGCACTCCTCAAGATCGTTTATCCCAAGGTCCATGTTCCTCTGATGGATATCTTGGAGAAGAGCGACGCCGATGATACCTTGGTGACGAAGTAGATCAACTTCCACGCCGTCGTAAAGTGACCGCTCTAGTAGGATGTCATCGACCAACAGGTGCATCTCCTTCGTCACCTCACCATGGGGAATTAAGGAGGATAAACAGTCATACTCGTCTCGCAAGGCATTATAGTGCTTAAGAATCAGGCTGAAGTCGAGAGTCAACCTGAAGGGCAAGACGGTGGTGTCCTCGACGGCGCGAGAGATGACTTGTTTAAGGTCTCTACTGCTGATGGATAGAGTTGTCGCATTCTCCGCCCTGTTCTTTTCAACAATGAAAGAGAGAAAGGGCAATTCGCATCGTGGCCCGACGGTGACAAACTTGCCGGAGCCGGAAGAGACGGCGCGGTATACATGGCCGCTAAACCGTCAGCGTTCCACACTATAACTTGAAGCCATAGATGGTGTAAGGGCAATTTTGGCTTACTTTTCGTAAACTTCAACGTATCCCATATATGGACCTTCACTTTCTGGGAAAGGCGATGCATCTGAGGCCGCATGTTGGCGATATGGCCTCTTGGTAGGGATGTTGATGGGAGCTGACATGGCGTTTGTCAGTCACTGAACGTTCAAGCGGTGAACGGTGTGCAGCATCCGCCTGAGATTACAGCCAATTTCTAAGCGAAAGACAATATTAAAGAAAAGAGTTTACAACGCCAGACGTCGAAGCGAAGCTTCGGGTGTTGACATGGATGGATTGGATTGAATTCGATGTGTGGGGAAATTTAGGAATCGACGCTGCGATATGGAGCGGGGATGTACCTGATCATGCGTCCAAAACAAGTAAACGGCGGCTGAAAGACAGATTCAGGTCAGCTCGGAATGGCCGTCACCAGTTCAAACATCGTCATCCTGTTCCTCCTCCTCCTCTTTGTCGAGATAATGCTCATAGAGATAGCATTCGGGACATTGTCTTTTGAGTCCGCGGCTAAACCAATTGACAGCGGATCTCCAAAGCTGGTCTTCAGCCTTTCCCCAGTCTTGAAAAGATGTAGATAGGGTTGACAAGTGACTGGCCCAGTGCCCTTGTCTTGTTGGGTAGTATCTCTTACAATCGGCGCACCAACTCCAAGCTCGACTTGGTCGGCCGTGAGAATCTATCGGCCGAGCCCTTTGTAGAAGATCGTCCATCCAAATGCATGTGCAGGTATTCCCAGGGGCTTTTTGGGCGCCTCTGCTCCAGCGGGCCATGTGATGGTTGCGATCAGGTACTTGCAGATTACATAGCTCCGAAATGGCAAGCAGTGTTTTACAGCTCATCGCAAGCATCCTTGTCAACTATTAATGCCTGATAGAATATCTGGGCGAGGATCTCTGGCGGAAGCCTCAACAGCAAAGACAGGCTGGAGGTGGTTTCGGGGCTCAACTGGTGAGGGAGGGTAAGCTTCAGAGTCAGATTAGAGCGGTGGGAACACACTTGTGGCGGGACTCGAAACGGGACAGTGCAAGAGCACTCTGCAGGCTCTAATAGTCCAGATCTGTTTCTAAGTTGGGCTGGCATTGGATTGAGAGATTGTACAGTTTGGTTCAGTCAATTGTGCTGAATTGGAAACCGGAAGTTGTAAAATGAAGCGTTAGATGTCATCGACAGCTCATACACTAGCCAGATGCGAGCACGATGAGCGGTACATGCTCATCTATCCAAAACTACCAATAATCATGTATGTAAGAGAGTAGATGCAATCACTTATGGATCACGAAATTAAACAGATAAATAACTGCAGTCAGATCGTCTCGTCAGAGAGGTCTCACGAACGACCATGCTCACTCCAATTTAGCGGACTTGGACGCTAACGTCACCTGGGGAACACTACGCCATTTCCTGGGCTATGATTGGTGCATCAGTCCTTAATTAACAGGTCCACCCCGCGACGCCAGACGCGTAAAGTCGCGTCTCCCATCTCCTTACGCTTCCCATATTCCACTTCTCGTCCTGGATTCCTCCCACTACAAATTACAATTACAGATACCCAAAGACATCATGTTGCGACAAGACTTCAATCGAATCGATCCTAAGCGGCGAAATGTCGTCGACCACCGCAAGAAGCAGTTTGCTGCACCTACATACAAGGACCTCGACTATCCTCATCGCCTCAACTTCTACACAGATCCTCCCACCGCGGATATCACGCTCGAGCAGTTTGAACAATGGGCTATCGACCGACTTCGAGGCATGTACCGGCTACTTGGATGATAGGACGTGTCTAACGATTGACAGTTCTCGCTGAACTCGAAGCTTGCTCGTTCCGCAACAAATCTCCCGCCGAGACCGCAGCACACATGAAACCCATTCTCAAGAAGCACCTGAACCTCGAGGCCAACAGCTCAGGCTCCAAAAAGATCTTTGAGCAGCGTCAAAAAGATCACTACAGTCATTTCATCCTACGACTAGCCTTTTCGTCTACCGAAGACCTGCGACGTCGGTTCTCGCGCGTCGAGACGATGCTTTTCCGACTGCGACTCAACGATGACGACCTTGCCGAGCGATCCGCGTTTGTCAAGACTCTAGGACTCGATTGGTGCGAAGACGTGACCGAGGACGATAGGAGAGAATATGCTGCAGAGCTGGCCGCCTTTGCTAGCAACCGAAAGGGGGAGAGTGATGATGACACCTGGTTCAAGGTGGATTGGGAGCGAGTTCCCGAACTGATCGAGAGTCGAAGAGTGTTTTTGAAAGCTGGGAAGGCATTCGTGCCAGGTCGAGAACAAACCGGAATGGTCGTTTCAGAGTTTACATCGCGTTTGGAACGACAACTTGAGGTATGCATCGACGTTTTATGCACCGGACTTCATACTGACTGTACAGTTAACTGCCCGCGCACTTCCTCGACTCGATGAGGACGATCGTCTTACCCCTATTCTCAACCATCTCTCCAAAAACTTCATCACTCCTGACTCATCCTACACGTCAGGCACCGCCGCAGTACCTGGTGCGCAAATCAGCGCCGCCAACATTGACAACCTCTCCCAGCACTTCCCAGCCTGCATGTCCCACCTGCACCGCTCGCTTCGTCGGGATGCCCATCTCAAACACTACGGCCGACTACAGTACTCGCTTTTCCTCAAGGGTATTGGACTTAACCTGGAGGAGTGTCTCGTGTTCTGGAGGACCGCCTTCCACAAGATCACGGATGACACCTTCAACAAGGAATACCGATACAATGTTCGACACGTGTACGGTGATGTAGGCGGTGATAGCAACCGGAGAGGAGGTGGCTACAGCCCATTCAGTTGCCAAAAGATTCTTACCGAGCACCCCCCTGGCCCTGGTGAGGCACATGGATGCCCGTACCGACACTTTAACATGGAGAATCTCACAACACTGGTACAGGGTATGGGCGTTAATGACCGCTCTGTTATGCAGGGCATCAAGGAGGACAAGGACAAGCAAAAGTACCATATGGCGTGTAACCGGTATGTTTCTGCCTCGTCTTACATTAAACGAAACACTAACATCTCTACAGCGTGTTTGAACATCTACACAAGGCGGAGATTAAAAAGGCTAAGGACGAAGGCGTCATGACACAGGCGCAGCTCGAGACCATTGTCCATCCCAACGAATACTTTAAGCGCAGTTATCTGCTGAAGAACTTGGGCAAAGAGACAGATGTGAACATGGCAGACTGATACCTCTGGCGAATTGCTGTCATTGGTTAATGGGAACATGAAGATGGATAGGACGTGTCTTACCACTTTGTAATGTTGATATGCAGGATTGCAGGAACTTGGAGTAAAGGCGTTGGAACACAGTCCTGGTATGGACATGTAGACACCCTTGGGTAGTTAGTCAAGAAGATCATATGGGTAAATGAATCGAACATTCTTAGAAGCTACAAAGCACAACAGCTTGACCGTTGACCGCCAAGTCACACCGCAGTTCTATGGCACTTAGAATTAATACGAATATTCTTATTCTCCGTCGCAACCACCGTTTTCTCGTTTAAAGGGTTCCTGCGTCATTTCACACGCCTCAAGCCTAAACCTCTCCTGCTCACCGTTTCACAGACCAAGTCTCCCTTGTCAAATTCCTCAAACCGTTTCAAACGACGTCACCCCCATGTCGGCTGTTGTTTTTTATAGACCGCCCTGTTTTGAACGCAGCGTCGTGCCGCGGGGCTGCACGATGAGGTCAGTGGGCGGGATGACGACAGGGGGCGTGGGCCCTTGTCACTTTTTTTGTGAGGAAAAAAAATTCTTTTTCCTTGGTGCGTTTACCCTTTCGGGAAAGCGAGTGAGGGCATTCCCAGGGTCTTGCGGGAGGCTGCAGGGTTGTGAGTGGTGTGCAGGGGGAATTGCACGGAAGGGAGAAGAAGGAAACCCTTCTTTTTTTGACTTTGCTGTTGCATTTTTCGTTCATCTCTATTTCCAGAAAACCTTGTGGTTTTTATTTTTGTCTTTTTTTTGCCCGATGATCTTCAGAGGCAGATCTAGTCCATGCTTCTGCTCTGTGATGATCTCCCGTCCATTGTTCTCCACCAGCAAAACTCACCTCACCCACGAGATATTGGCATCAAATTTAAGGGTTTTCTACATGCCAGCGACGTTATTTTCGTTCTTCTTCTGGTGTGGCTCCTGTCACCGCTTGGGCCTTTGTCTCTGAGAAAAACCCTTGACGCATGAGCTTGAGCCAGACGTCATCTCGTAGCGTCAAGCACCAAACTACTCCTGTACGGGCGTTGGCGCGCGGGACACTATGACATCGCGCTGCATAGCGAACGGACACGGCCGTTTTCTGGTTAGAGGTAGAGGGAGGACCTGATCTGACCTGACGGAGTGCTCGGGAGTGGTGTAATGCAAGGCAGTGGAAAAGACCTCATCTGTTTTGCATCGGCACAATCCGCTTAAGGTATTCAGGAATAGAACTGAATTGAGGTTTCCTGACTTTGGGGGCTAAAAAAAGGTTTGAGACGGTAACTCGGCAGCCAAAAGACGGCGTCATGACGGACCTGAGCTTATTCCAGGCCGGGTTTTCGATCTAACAAGGTCAAGTTCTTATTTCCTTCGGGAGGTTCGGCTTCGGCATCTTGTTATGTTAAATGATGACCGTATTCTAAAGACTAGCGGACAACATGCCGAATTCCAAACTCGGGGAGTCGGTTCTAAACCGGTGAGCTTGTCTGTCTCACCTTTCACAACGGGAGTAGAGGTTCCGAGATGTTTTTGTTTGTTCTACAGCACAGCACAGCCAGTTGGTGATAGATAATACGCGTCTATTTCTGAGGCACAGAGACATGCATGCATTTCATTGCCCATCTCCCCGTGTCCTCGACTCCACCAGACGAAGCCTACATACAGGCTATAGGCTACCCTGTAAAGCTGAGAGACAGGCAGTTTAATATTGTCTTTCTTATGCCAAGACGGCGTCATAAGCATGATAATTGCGCATCAGCACGATGCGCGTCAGCCTTTAATCCGACCCAGCTATAGCTACTGGCTGGTTTATTACATACGTGGTCTTTGTCTTGTCTCGTGCAAACCCCGGCTCACTGCAACCCAGCCAGGCCGGAAAGAAGCCATTTCCAGCTCGGCTGATATCAAGATGGTGGGTGATAAGAGACCAGGGACAGAGACGCACGGTCAAGATAAAGCTTGGCACGGGAATTGCTAAATGTCTTGGTTTAAATCAAGGCTACCTAATCTACCTACTCTGCATCATGTGCGCTATTGGAATAAGATAGTCTCGGTCCTTCTACCTTCCGGCAAAAGGCCCCCCATTGCAAGCCACCGCCGCCATCTTCATTTGCCCACGGAGCCGAGAGGGGTTTGAAAGAGTCTAGACCCGGCTTGTGTTTGAAGGATAACGGCAGATGCCGCACACGGGCGGAGGATTGGGCTAGGTCGGGTAGCATTCCAATATGAGTGCACTTTTGTGGTCGTATCGACTGCCGTAAAATTAAAATTAAGAGCAAAAGCTTATTCTTCGCAGAGGCGCGTTGCGCGCAGCTCGAGAGGGGGAATATACGAGAATGGGGGAGATTGTGTTTTAGCTGCTCGCCGGTCCAGAGTCACGCATTAGCGTCCATCCTCTAAGAGATGGCATGCTTGTTTAGACTACAGTACATCCACGGAGATAGTGGTCACTGGACTTGCAAGCGCGGTAACGGTGTCAAAGTTTGGCTGCTTGCTGTTGCAAATAGGCTTTGACATGGTGAGCTTTGCATTGGACGGTAAGATTCAACTGTCACTGCAAGTGGTGCACAGGAACATGTACCATAGTATGTGCCGTGCAGTGTAACCCTTCAAGTGCCACAGTTATGATCTGATGCTTTGCATATTTAATGTCATGTCGTCGTAATTCATACGTACCTCCAAGACAGTTCCAGACCGCTATGGGCGGGAATAGCCTCAGAAAGAATAATGCGGAAGGAGAAAAGATAAAAATAACAATAACAATAGCCCAGTAACAGGAGACTCCACCGAATGCCGCAGAAAAAAAGCAGCCAAAATGAAACCGACGAGTGCCAAGTGGGGATCCAAGATCCAAACCCTAGCCGAGTAATAAAGCCGGGATATAACCTGGAGAACCAAGTCAACCCCGGCAAAGCTGGAAAATAAATAGTAGAGGCAGAGGTGAAAAAAGGGGGAGGCAAAAAAACGAAATGAACAGATGCGAGACCACCATGTCTCCATTCGCACGCATTCCCACTCGAGTGCATCGTCTTTACAGTAGCCTCGGAGTTGTTGTTGGCTCGCCGTGTCGTGTCGTGTCGTGTCATGTCATGTCCCCCGTCTTTTGCATGCATAATCTCCCCGCCTCGAGCAGTCGAGGATGGGGCAGTAGCCAAGACGTCAGTGGCTGGTATGCAGACAGCCCGCGCCGTTGAGTCGAGTCGACTTGTCTGACAAGTAGGTTGTGTTTTGGGCTGCAGTTGAAATTCCTGTTCCAGAGACTTCTATTGGTTATGTGGGAATAGACGAGAAAGAAGACAACCTTGCAAAAAGAGACAAAGGGGCCAATGGCTGTATCCCTGATCCTGGTCGGCAGAAGGTAAATTAGCGCTTCGTACCGCCGAGTTGGCAACTATTTTGTATGTGCCCGTGTCAATTATGTGTCAATAGCCAATGACTTTGATGGAAGAGATGGGCTGGTGTAAGCGAGGCATGGGAATAGCACGGGAGACAATCACAGCGGAGCACAGCGGGTTTGCAAATATTGAGAATATTGTATTATCAAGAATAAATAATACAGCCCATCCAAATGGAAAGGGCGAAACCATAATCATGCCAGGCGCCAGGCCATGGCCTCTGCGTGTACTGTGTCCTCCAACATATCCGAAGCGCCCGGCGGAAAGGATAGGGTATCCGACAAAGGACGGGGTATACAAATGGTAATAAGACAAAGGTTCCCATCAACTCCATACACATAAAAGTCGTAATAGTAAAAAAGTGGTCATGAAATAGAAGATTGAAAAAAAGATAAGCCATCCAAATCATCATCCCTGTGGCTTTAGGGATTATGTGGTATCGCCTATGAGGCTGTGATACGCCGTCCATGGGTGGCGATCTGCCCCCGGACTGGCTGAGCCTGGCAGTGCTGATCCATGGCTGATCCCGGACTTGCCGTAGCTAATCACCCATGTGCCCTGAGCCTCAAGCCCAAACTAGAAAGGGCGGGCGTCCCTGAGTCGCACATCATGAAAGGGTGTCGTCGGGGGATGGGGAAATCGTAGTCGATATCGCGGATTTGCTGGGCATTGGTGTAGCAATGCATTGCATGCGTTGATGTCGACTGCGTCTGGAGTATCCATTGCAAGAGTAGCCACTCTTATGCCGGATGCCATTGATTGTGAATGGCTGCTGGCAGGGGATGTTGTGCGGCATGCTGGTGATGGCGGATATCCTTGCGCCGAGAAGGTGTTGGTTGGAAGATAGATCATGTTGGTTACCCGATCGCGTGCGTGTATGTCGCAATATTCCCTCCAAAGAAAGCTGAAGTAGTCGAGTGTCGATGTCAGGCAATCGTTTCCCGTCGACTCGTTCATGGCGTTTTATTTATTTATAGCCGACCATCTTTGCGCAGCGTTCGCAGTAGTAGAGGTTGTGGGCGATGCGGACCATGCCCATGGTGGTGACGTCGTCGGTAGAGGTGGCCTCGACGGAGCGTGCGCATCGCATGCAGCGAAGGACCTCGACAGAGGCGATGGGAAGAGCGATTGAGTCCATGCTGTATCTGTGGCCGGAGCTGGAGGAAGAGTCGGATTCGGAGCCTGATGAGGGCGATGATGATGTTGAGCAGGAAGAAGCAAAGTGGTGACTTGAAGGTCTGGCAGACATGATTCGAGACAAGTTTGGGGGAGGCTCGAGGTAATATAATATAGTAGAGTAGAGTAGAGTAGAGTAGACAAGACAGATATTCAAAGGGGGGCCTAAATGCCTTTTTGTTTCAAGTAGATGGGGATGCGCTGAGCTTGGTTCTGCTTCGCCCAGAGGGGGACGGTGCTGGTTAAGAAGGATGAGAGTGACCGGGGGCCTGGGCTTTGAACTCTGGAGCCTTGAAAACAAGCTAGCGGCCGGGGGAGGGGTGTACGTTTGCACAGCAGAGTACAGTACGGCACAGAGCAGGGCGAGCAGGCTCTGCAGATGGCTGAGGCTTAGTCCGGTTGGTTGCAGGTGTGCAAGATTGAGGTCCAGGGTCCTTGATTTGAGCGCTGTAGGTTCTAGAGCGTCAGGGCGGTAGATGAATTGTCGACAGCCGTCTGGAAATCGAGGGGAGGTTCTGGACGCAGCGAGCGGTCCTTGGGGGGTGGGCTGGCCTTTTTATCAGAGCCTGCCTCTGCTTGACGTGCTCACAGAAACAGGGCAGAAAATAGCACGTCTCAGTTTGACGCTGCTCTGTGTGTGGTTTACGTCTGCCTACGTAAGTTTGTCTGCTAAGCCGGATCGACGATGCCCACGGAGGTGTCTTGGAAGACGGCGTGTCGTGGAGAAAGGATCGGCAGCGGGTCTCTAGCAAGGTCAGGGCACAAAACGGAGGGCAATGAGACACACGCCCTCTGGTTCTGCTTCTTTCCCTCCAGTCCAGGGCACCGATGCATATCCGGACGTGAAAGCGATGGATGTATCCGTAAGCTACGGCACCAGTCCACGGAATAAAGCTCTCTCGACTGAGCAGACTGAGCAGAGCAGAGCAGAGCACCTCTCCTCTGGATAAAGATGCATGCGGATACGCGTTTAGCCAGATCCCACTGAGCAACCGCAAAGTCCTCAAGACCACTGCTGTGCATTGCAATTGCAGTGCTTGGCTCGGCTTGGCTTGCAAAACGGAGCGAGGGGTGTGGCTTGGCATGAGGATAGGCCGATGTAACATGAGGTCTTAGACAGGCGAAACCCGTATCCCCAGTTTGGGCCCGTCGCTCCGTAACCACCCTCCCTTTGATTGAATATCCTCCGTTTTGACTTTGGCCTTATGCGATCAAACGGGGCTTGCAGTGCTGTATCTGATTGATTAACAGAGAGTGCTTCCCCTGGTAACGCCGTGATCATGCTGCTGATATCCAATTCGTCTCGTCCTGGCGGCGGCTGGCTGGCTGGCTGGCTGATGCCGCTTGTCTCGGATATGCCTACGTGCAGACAATAATAGACAGCTGACGGGAACAACCAGCTCAATTGCTTACGACTACGAGGGACTGCGCCCAAGATACTGCGTATTCGGTCGGACACGGGCATCAAAGAGCTTAATGCTGTCTGTTGTCAATCGTTGCTCCGGGCTCCCGTACCTGTGTTCACGGGGTATCCCTTGTCAGAATGGACGCTTCCCCTGTGATGAACTTTTTTCCAGCGTCCGTGCTGGTCTGTATCACTGCTGTTTGCGTTTTTCAGTGGCTTAGACCGTGATGTGTTGTCCTCTGTTGCTCTAGCAAAATGAGTCAATACGGATACCGTTGAAGCGGTAAAACAACCCTGGACCAGGCCAGTTCAGCCCAGCTCAGCTCAGGCAGAAGCAAAAAGTCCGCCGGGGCTTTGAAGAATTATCGAGCATGGCTGGGATTAACTGAGCGCCTGTCCTCTGCTACCCTGCTGATGCGGCTGCATGACTCTCAAAAAGACGAATTCATGTTTCGGCACCCATGTAGGCAATTCAGCTGCTACAGGGCCGCGCAATGGCAATGCATGATCTGAGTTTATTGATTCATGAAGCTCGCATTCAGCGGCAAGTGATGCGATAGCCTTGTGTTTAAACTGTAACGGCATATAAAGGCGGATCCGCTGATGGAGTCTCGCCTGGGGTTGGTTTCACGCCTATCGCGGTGCTTGATGCCATTTTCGATACTCGAGAAAAGTCTGCCGCGCTGGACGCAGGGAAGCGATAGTCGACCTGACTCGACACTATCTACAGTTTGACTGTCGAGTCTCGACACAGCTGCCAGGGCCAAGCAAGCACAAAGGCATTGACGGATTGTAATTTCGAATTTTCAATGGACACTCGATTCAAGCCCTATTGGATGGTATCACTTACAAAGCCTCATTCTGCACTCCAGAATGCAACGCCAACTGGTCCGGACAACAAGCAAAGCCACGATGGCCGAGCGATCCAAGCTCCAGGGACCATATCCACCAGCAGGGAGTCGGTCAGTCGCTACGGCACTGCTAGACGATGACACCCGGCGGTTTGGATCATTTTCAGGGCTGCGACGCTGGTCTTACGAGATGCCATATTGCTCTCGAAATGAACCAGACGAGGACCCCTAATTATGGATGCTGATGAGAGAGGAACCCTGTCCTTGCATGATGAGCCTGAGCCGCGGATTGGGCTCGGAGCTAGCCCTAAGCTGGTGAATATTTTCGCCCTCGTAAAAGCACAATTGCACATGAAATTGTTGTTAAGATTTGCTTCTGCTGATGCCTGAGCTTGTTGTTGGGATGAATTGGTCCACGGTTCGTGTGTTTCCCGTGCCTGACCCCAGGGGCCCTGGACGTGACTCACAAACCCAACCGCTACCGCTGCAGGGTGAGTATATTCTGCCGCTTATAAGAATATTACGGTAAGCGCTAAATGGTCTTGGAAACGGTATCAGCGAACGGAGCCCTTGGCATGGCCCTCCGTTCCGGCGTCTGGATAAGTGACCTAGAAAGGTCTAGTGTCATCGGAGACTCCTTGATGACACACCCAATTTCCGATCGTCAGGGCCTGAGGGAAAAAGCATCGTCGCCCCAGATGAAGAGATCAAAGTGAAGCTTCCAGTTGGCTTCGGTTTTTTACTGTTCCCATGACCATTAGGAGTTTTTCTGCCCGCCGGAGGTGCTCCGTCGACAGCTGTTACAGCTTCATGACATTTTGTGGGTAAACATGATATTGAGCATCAGAATAACAAGATGTCGGAATACTCAGTCCTAGATATTGCAGACGCGCGGCCAGACCCTTGCATTTGATCCTGTGCAGAGTAATCTGTACACAGCAGCCAGACATGAACAGAGTTTGAGGATCATGATCTGTTGCAAGCATCTCGATGTGCTTCGTTAGAGCTTCACGGCCCGTGATTGGGTTTGTCCCGAGCGCAACGGATGCCGCCAAGACGGTCAAAGAGTGTCAAAGCAGTTGACTCTTACGAGGTATCTCATCGAGATACCATGATATGAGAATGGCATCGGCATCGGGGTATAGAATCGGCAGCGCGAACCGTGAAGCTCTAGGTCCAATAGGCCCCGAGCTCGACAGGCTCCGGAAGGGCTCCGGCGTTAAGCTATGCTGCTATACACGGCTGCATGTAATGGCCCGTTCCCGTCAACGGTTGCACCTCGTCATTGTGCAATGCAATTGTCTTGGTGTTTTGGCTTTCGATCGCGCCAGCTTCTCATCACCCCGGTGAGCTCCATGAACATCGCGCCATAAGTTAGCTTGGCCTGCTGCAGCACAAGATGCATTCTTTCTTTGGCTGATTACGACATAAGATAGCGCTCAACTGACGTCGCAACTGTCGCGCAGTTACGCATCCCACGTGCCGGCCAATACCCTCAAGCCATTGATTGATTGACTGGAGAAACGCTGCATGATCGTCGTGGGCGGCGGGAGCGCTTATCAAGCCCGCAGTTACCAGAAGCTTAGTCTGCCCGGTACCGATGAGCAGGAATACGTGTGGGGTTTGAAGGTCAGGGATTTATGAGTTAAAGATTGGCATTGTCTGATCTTTCCAGCGCAGCGGATTGAATAGACACACACTGTCGCATCTCGATCCTCGATATATCGAATCATGGACCGTTTAAAACTGGGTTCAATTGGGTTTTTGGGCTAGGGGAAATCATCCGTCCACCGCGTCAGGACATAAAACGGCCACCATGGGACGGACGGAATGGAATGCCTCGTGGTTTGAGAATGCCATGCCAGGCCGTCCACATTTCCCATGTGCAAAAACACCCCCTCGTCTGTGGATAAACGGATTTCATCAGCATCAAGTGACGGATCCCCATCGAGATCAACGCCACCGGCCGAGATCCTCAGCTAAACCTTCGATGCTCGTCCGTTATCTCTCCCGCTGCTAGCACCTGCTGGGCCAATCGTGCGCGGCCTTGCCACCTAGTATCGAGATTCCGCGTCTTGGGTTTCACATTTTTGCAGCAATCTCAGCATGCCAATTCCAGCAGCCCCCACCAAAAAAAAAACGTAGCTTCATCAATGCGGTTCGAGATCGAGACGAGACCACTTTGGATCGAACATGCCCCTGAGGGTTCGTCTGCCCTTTTCTTTTTTTCTTCTTCTGTGTCTTGGCATCAGTTCGTCTGCCGCGGCATTCTCTCAATTGCATGGCGCCGTGTCATGTCGTGACAAAGCCCCCGGGGGAGATCAAACCAAACGCCCTGTCTCTTTGTCAGAAGACCACGCTTGGCATTTCTGTGTCGTATTTTCGGATACAACGGAGTCGAGTCAGCCAGTTACTGGCTGACTGGGCTGACAACTCTTGCTGACTGACCCAGGAACAGTTAAGTAATTCCGAGTCTAGACCTCGTTCTTGGCAGGGTCCCTTATTTTGCCTTTGGCTGGGGGGTGGACCCTTTGCTGCCATCTTTAATTACAGTTCGAGACCATCAAAAGACACCGAGTGCAACGCAACGTATGGTTTGCATCTTAAACTGTCACAGCCCCGTTGTTACATCTATATCATCTGTCTGTGATCCTAGCACCTGCAGAAGCCAACAGGTGCTCAGACCGTCAAACGGATCACCACTGGCTAAACAAATCTGTTTTTGGCTCATCTCAACGTCGCGGGAAATTACTGATCTCTCGATATTCTAGAATGCGCCCAAACAGACCGCTCCTACGCTCGGATCGCAACACGTCCAGCTCTCAACCTAGTGCTCATCTCCGGTGATCCCAGGGCTGAAAATCATGAAGCGGCGCTGTTTCACAAATTAAGGGTCCTCTTAGTTATCAGACGAGGAATGGGCCCTATTTACAGATTGCAGTCGAATGGCTTTCCGCTAAACTCCTCTAATCAGTTCTAGACGTTTAGAACCAGAGGCTCAATTCAAGGCGAGGGTGTAGGGCGCAAAATTCGGCCGGTATAACCGTTTTTGTCACCAGATACATAGCACACTGCTCACGGCGGGTAACTGAGTATCATGCACTTGTTCTCTTTAGATCCGAGTGCAGTCGGAGTCTGGGCCTTTAGACTAATTTCATGACAAATATGGCTCAGATATCACTCAGTATCGTGCAGGTGAGTCTTCCGCGGACTGACCTCAGTTATTTTCGTTTCATCAGATCATGCTGGACCGGAAACGCCGGTACGTAAGAGGTAAGAAAGTCTTGGCTTTATTGATTTTCTGATGAAAGCACCTGAACGTCGTTCAACAAAGACCCTCAAATTGATACTGTTGTGCAATATGTATTCTCTTGAGAATATGTTTTTGTTCTTGAACCTTTGGCCAGAGCTAATGCTGTGTTGTTGACTTGTTGGGCCACTCACAAACTGCGCTTCCGGAAAGACCGTTATCGATCTAATACGACGTTGTGAGGCTTCCCCGCCTCTGCCGAAATCCGAGGTTCCTGAACAATTCGAGAATTATCTCTCAAAGCAGTATACGGAAGTAAACTCCACATTCGAGGCCTTCTCACGCCCTTCTCCGTTAAGCCTCTCGTAAAACAACTGCGCGAGCTGCCCAATAGCACCAGGTATTGGCTCGGAAGTTTGTGCACATCTTATTGGACATCGGCCCTTTGAGCACTTGGCTGGAAACTCTCGGGAATATCCAGGGCCGCAGAGACTGTTCGAGACCACGCCGTGGGTTGCATGTCCTCGTGCCCTGAGCCACAACTCTTGGCGCATAGTTTCCTCATAAACGCCTCTTTTTCCTTCCTCATCTGAAAGTTCTGGTCTGTTCCGCGGTCTCGAACATCCTGACTGTGACTGTGACTGTGGCGCCCTCGGATGCGGCGGGATCGGGACCTGACAACGGTTTTCTTCTTTCTGACTTGGAAGCGGGGCTTGGCTTGGCTTGGCTTGGGCGAGCAAGGGTGGGTTTTGAATTGCTACAAGGGGCTCTGAAGCTTCGCTCGAGGAATGGCGGGCTGTGATGGTGATGGGGTCACGCGTGGTTTCGATAACCCTTGCTCGGTGCGTTGGGTTGCGTCTCTCTGGAAACTTCTGCCTGGGCGTACGGCGCGGATGACTGATGTTTGTGATGGCTGCGCCTTGTGACCACCAAGTCGTCCAGGGTGCATTTTTGTGTTGTGTTGATACGAGATTGCTTTTGTTTGTGTTCTGTGCTGATGTTGGAAACATGCCCGATGGTCTCGCCATGTCGGAATGATGCTCAATCAAGGCTAGCATGCCAAGACTTGAGGACTATGAATCGTGTGTTTACTGTAAGCAAGACGGCAGGCAATGCAAAGCCACACTGAACGACTCTGAGTTGTCATGTAGAGTCATAGAATACGCTTACTATTAGCTTGCAACTTTATTACTGCTTGAGTTTGTGAATGTTACAGCTGTGTAAGTGAACGCGTGTGAGGGGTGGCCGTTGAGTTACCCTACGGCAAAGCCCCGAATAGTCAAGCGTAGTTTGATAGTTTGCAAGCTAACTTATGCATGAAATACTGTAGCTTGGCAGTTACTTGCCATTCTGTTTTAGCTAGTTATTGACATTGTTTGAATTTCATTACCTAGGCTTGGTATTCGTGACTTGCATATTGAACTCTGCGCGAAACACGTGACTCGGTTGGCCTCCCGCACTTTCTCAGCCTCCGCAGCAACGCTTTCAACATCAACATTAACCACACTACATCAAAAGATCACGCTCTTCGCTATGAGCAAGGAAACGGATTTGATCGATACTATGTCGATAGCATCAACCATCGAAGACTGCCCCACTCCAACACACACAAGCACGACCGAGACGCTCATGGAACATATCGAATCCGTCCCCTACCCCGGCGTCGTCTTTATCATCCGCCACCGCGACACAGGAAAGATAGTTACTCTGGTCAACGGAGAGCTACGACTCTGCGAAGGCTTTAGAACCCGAGGAGGTTATCACTGGGAATGTCTTGAGAAGGATAGGTGGCTTGGCTTCCGTAACTGCGTCTCTGGCACTATCATCGGCCACAACGAGAGAAAGAAGTTTATCGCAAAGGTCGACAAGCACCAGTCTCATGAGCACTTTGCGTTGCGACCGCACCCTCAAGGTGGTTACGAGCTGCTGACGAGGCATGGGGCTGAGCTGTGGAGTATGACAGTGGGAAGCGAAGAGCCCAACGGGAATGAGCTTATCGAGACTAAAGACGAAGGTGCTCTCTGGGACTTTTTGAAAGTTTGATGGTTTTAGATTCGGGTTGTTAGTTGGTTCTACCTGCATCAAGGGACGCCTAGGCTCGGTCTGAGGCATATCCAGGATGTCCTGCTACTTTCTCTCAAACACTTCAAAATATCCGCAGGGTCAACTAGGCTCATGTTCCGGTATGCATGCAGCAATATAGCCCTTAGTGTATGGGGTTTTCTCTCTGATTCCATGGAAAGTATTCGCTTGCCGTAGATATTCTCTCTTTCACTCCAGCCTCTGGAAGTATGCGTGTAGAACATGGGAAGTTATAAATTCTTCGCAGCTCCTTGGATAGACCAATGCGACTGAAGGACTAAATGAGTTGTTTCAGTTGCGTATAAAACCATCTGGAATAGAATGTGGCATAATACTCGGAGAAGATATCTCAATTGGTTCAAGTATTCTCCCAAGGTCAGTAACCATAAAACTATACTTTCCTGTTAATCCTACAGAACTGCCTACATGAGTCAATAGAACTATACTTAATCATACTACTGCCAGATCTTTAAGCCTCACCAGGACTAACTATTATGATTGTGATAAACAGCTTTCTATGAGTTATGGCGTGATACTCTTGCCTCCCGACCATTTTTTAAGCTATTCAGCATTTTACCGTAGGTATTTCAGATATGTCGTTATTGCGATATAAAACTGCCCCCTTTTAGGTTACTTGGCCTTTGAAGACATGATAAGTTCATAAAACAACAACATCTACTAAGTAAATCAATACCAGCTATAGATAGATATGTGGTTCTTGATGATCGAACCATGGGACTAGGTGAAATCCCATCTCCGTGTCCCTCACTCAGCTTTAACATAACCAGGCAAGAGAAGAGAATCGTAGATAGTAGTACTTCCTATGTTAATTATAGACAAGTGCATTTTGGGACGCTTCCGGTGGATGATAAGCTCACAATAGAAGTCGAAGATCCAAGTAACAGTGGGTAAGCCAGTAGTTTATCTCATGGCAGAAATCAACATTGCATACAAGGTGGCGGCATATATAAATACTTGTATTCATTTTGTAATCCAAATGACTACTCCTGGATATTGGCCTCAACTTCAATCTCGAAAATCATGCCAGGAATGCCCAGCTCCGTCACGCCAACACACGTCCAAGTTGGTTGGTGATGGGGCATCCACTTGCGGAACTGCTCAACCATGACATCGAAAGAGCTGGAGAGCGAGATATGGTAACTCCTGACTGAGTGGACGTCAGCCCAACCTCTTGCACCAGCGTCTTTGAGGTTCTTTTCGACGTTTTTGAAGGCGAGATCGATTTGACCCTTGAGATCTTCTTTGTCGATGTTGCCCTTGTCGTCCCAGCCCCCTTGGCCAGAGCACTTGATGGTGTTGCCGATGCGAACTGCCTGAGAGTATGAGTATTCGCGGTTGTTGGTCTTGCCGACGCCTTCGTAGTTGAAGTAAGTTAGGTGTGACATGATGATGAGAAGAGTCTGTTTGTGTCAGTTCACCCGGTAGTTGTGACTGGACAGGAAGCTTACGAACCAAGTATTGCCGGATATGAGGGTGCAGAATTCGGCAGAGCTTTGCAATACGGTCGGAGCCAAAGGTTCTCTTATATGTACCACATAGCATGACACACAGCATCACCATCCGGGAGCTTGGCGCAGGCTCCAAGAGAACTTGGAGCCTATCATTAAACCGAGGTCAGTAACATTCCTAATTCAGCATAAATCTGAGTGGCTTACGATCCAAGCATTGTATTGCCTGCCCCGCAAGATTTCAGAAACATCACTAATCAAGTACGAGATACCTATGGAAGTGGGCTGCAACAGGCCCAAAAAGTTGCCCCAAGTAGCATAGTCGCGATAGCCTCTCTCGAGCTTCCCCGCACCGTGGAGTTGCGATAGGCTTTCCGCTCTGGCCCTGAAACTTTCCTGACTTGAACATGATAGACTGTCAGGTTCTCAGACGAGGTGAATTGGTTGGTTACATGAGTTTTGCTGATTGTGGACAACTGGCCCATTATCAATTGTGTCACCTGGGATGCAACCAGCTCGTCATGTCTCATTCTACCCCGCAAAGGCTTGTAATTCTAAGATGCTGTATTGTATTGGATGATAATGTTTGTTGTGCCATTATAAAACACGGCGCCCCAACATCGTCAGACTTCACATATCCTGTCCACTTCCTTTTCTCGCATCCCCAACATGGCATCAACTACACACATCACTCTGCCCAACGGCAACAAGTACGACCAACCCACTGGTCTCTTTATCAACAATGAGTTTGTCCCAGCTTCAGGCGACGAATTTACAGTGACAAACCCAACGTGAGTACCCAAACACAATCACCTAGCAAACGCTCAGACTCTCAGGACCGAGGAAGAAGTCATCAAGCTCAAGGGAGCCTCAAAGGAAGACGTCGACAAAGCCGTCAAAGCTGCCCGCAAGGCCTTTGAGGGTGAATGGTCAGAGCTCGCTGCTGTTGACCGCGGTGCTTTTCTCTACAAGCTTGCAGAGCTTATTGACCGCGACCGTGAGCTTATCGCCGCGATTGACGCGTTTGACAACGGCAAGGTATGGATTTTCTACTCAGATAACCACCAGCTAACCATATCTTGTAGCCATTCAGCGCTGCTCTCGCTGGTGACCTCGACGAGTCGTACAATGTCTTTCGCTACTACGCTGGTGCCGCCGACAAGATCAGCGGCAAGACTATCGAGACATCGCCCGCCAAGCTCGCATACGTCCTTCAAGAGCCTTTGGGTGTTTGCGGCCAGATCATTCCCTGGAACTTTCCCTTTATGATGCTCGCCTGGAAAGTTGCACCCGCCTTGGCCTGTGGCAACACAGTCATTCTCAAGCCTGCAGAGCAGACGCCGCTATCTGCCCTGTATTTCGGAAATCTGGTCAGGGAGGCTGGTCTCCCTGCGGGTGTTGTCAATGTCCTGCCAGGTCTCGGTCCTCAGACTGGCAAGGCTATTGCAGGCCATATGGATATTGACAAGGTTGCTTTTACTGGAAGCACCAACACCGGACGGGCTATCATGAAAGATGCTGCCAACAATCTAAAGAACATCACCCTCGAGTGCGGTGGCAAGAGCCCATCTATTGTCTTTGCAGATGCAGAGCTAGACCAGGCAGTCAAGTGGTGCCATTTTGGTATCATGGACAACAAGGGCGAGGTGAGCTTTCTAGCCGAAACTGCCAATATGGTACCAACAGGAGTATAGGTCTGCACGTCAACATCAAGAATCTACGTACACCAAGACATCTACGACAAGTTCCTTGAAAAGTTTGTCGAAATCACCAAAGAGAATGAGAAGCTTGGCTCTCCCTTCGATGACTCGACTATTCAAGGGCCACAAGTCACAAAGGCCCAATATGAGCGAGTCATCTCCTACATCGAAGAAGGTCGCAAGTCTGGTGCTAGGCTCCTCTATGGAGGCTCCAAGTATGGCGACAAGGGCTACTTTCTCAAACCTACAGTCTTTGCAGACGTAAGTACACATTCTTGATTATCCATCGATATGGTGCGCTGACTTGACCACAGACTACTGAGGACATGAAGATTATGAAAGAAGAGATTTTTGGTCCCGTCGTTTCCATCGCCAAGTTCGCGACCGACGAGGAGGCCATTGCCAAAGCCAACGATACCTCTTACGGTCTTGCTGCTGCTCTCTTCACGGAAAAGGTGTCTCGGGCACACCAGGTTGCTCGTAAGCTACAGGCTGGCATGGTCTGGATCAACTCTTCTGGCGACTCGCACTTTGGCATCCCTTTTGGCGGATACAAGTCTTCGGGTATTGGTCGCGAGCTTGGTCAGTATGCGCTGGATGCGTATACGCAGTCTAAAGCTATTCACGTGAACTTGGGATCCAAACTATAGGTCGGACGGTGCGTAGACGAGTTATAGTGATTATGGCATAGCCAAATGATACCAATTCGTTATAGGACTAAAATTTAATAACTCGGTGAAAGCGTGGAACTCAACAACTGGATATATGCACTGCTTGTATCCTACATAGGATACGAGATACTGAGGCTCTTAACTAAGTTGAAATCGAGATTGGATGCAGGATGGGATTCCATAATACGCCAGATATCAACCGTGAACAACCTGGCACTTCGCAATTTGTTCATCAGGTGTGCTTTTTGGCGTCAACTTCAATCTCCAGCTTCATATCAGGAAGTGCCAACTTGGCAACCCCAACCGCACTATGTCCCGGTCGATTACCAGGGATTCGCTTCTTGAGAGCCTCGACGACAAGAGGCAGAGTCGCTTCGATGTCGAGGTAATAGGACCGGATATAGTAGACGTCCTCCCAGCCACGAAGACCGGCAGCTTTAAGGACGTTGTCGACGTTTTGAACCGCATATTCCACCTCTTGTTTTAGGTCGGACGGGATTTCTCCCTCTTGGCTCACACCGCCCTGACCAGATATCTTGAAGAAGCCATTTCCTAAATCGACGGCCTGAGAGTAGTGGTTTGCGTTGGAGAGGTTCTCGAGAAAGTCAGGGGTGATGTACTTGATCGAGGACATGATTATCGAGGGTGATGGAGTCAAGGATATGCTTGATGTTGAATAAAGGTGTGAATAGTCAGCCAGCCAAAGCTAAGAAGGGCTGCCTTTATATGTAATCCGATGAGGCTGAGTAAGAAGAAAACGCCATTACGCACATGCACATTGGTTATCTTTTCACTGGAGATACGTCATCGTCGCTGATGAAAACTTGAAAGTGACCAGAGGTAAAGTATTTCGAGTCTTACCAAACACGCTTGGCAAATAAACGCCTCGCTGACTGCAGTAGTCGATAATCAAACTGCAACAACTGCCCCATTGGGAAACGAGGTTGAAAGAAGGCTTCTGATTTGTCACTGATAGATTTGAGGCTGTCACCTATCAGTTATAACGATCTTTAATTAGGAGACGAGATTGGCAGCATTCCAGAGGAACTCCATCAATTGCTGGTATCATGCACACCAGTACCTGAGTCCTATAGAATCAATGGAAGAACACTTGCGCCAAGAGCAGCAAGTAATGTCAGCCCACTGCGATGAATAGACGGCGCGCCATTGTCATCACCACCACTGCTACTCCCAGAAGACTCTCCTGTACTTGTAGATCCAGAGGCACTGTCTGTTCCTGTGCCCGTAGGTGCACCCGCGTCAGTCGTTTTGCTAGGGGCCTCCGTCAAGCTCGTAGTTGGCTTTGCAACAGCCGCAGCAAGGCTAGAAGCAGCCTTCTTGACGTCCAGATCGCAAGGTTTAGGCTTAGGCGAATCATCCTCAGCAAGAATCGGACAGCCAACAGTGTGGTTTCTCTCGAGCTTTATAGCTGTGCCGCCAATGGCGCAGCCGTCGTACTCGGCAATAGCCTCGCGAGCACTCTTTTCACCGGGGCGAAGCTTGAAAGTCACGTTCCCTGAGCGCTCAAACTGGTTGTTTTTCAAAAGAACACTGCCGTCGGAGCGAGGCTCGCAGATTGTTGTCCACCGGAAATCCCACTTCAGTATGCACGAGTCCTCCTCGCTTCGCCAGTACTGGAACTTGTCACCGTCGTCATCGTCGACTTTGGCGTGGCTGGTGTTGAGAAAGTAGTAGGGTTCTGTGTCTGGGAGGAAGTCCAGATAGAGTCGACCAATGCCAAATAGTGTGTAGGCGCAGTTGAGTTCCCAGTTGAGCGTCCCGCTAAAGGTAGTCAAGACGGGGGCATTTTGGAGGCCGAAGATGACGGGGAAAGGCGCTTCAGCTGCGTAGGTGCCGTTGCGAGGAAAGACAACGTCGACTTCTCCAATGGCGGGAAATGAGACCACATCGTCGCTTTTGGCTGCTGCTAGCCCTAAGCCTGCAAGGAGTCTGAGCTGGGTGCCACGCATTATTGGTGAGACTGGATAACTGGAACTAGACGGCCTCGGAGGAAATGACGGTGTATTTAAGCTTAATGAGGCCTCGGAGTGATTAATGAATGACCCGGCTCTGCCCTACGGAGCATGGATCCATCCCTGCTCACTGCATGCTTAGATCGCGCAAACCAATACGATTCGGGGCAGCTGAAAGGGCTGAAACCTGTCGCGTGTCTCGACTTTGATTGCTTTCGATATTTCCTCCAATGACCTGAGGCTGTTGGTCTGTCGCACTTTAGTGTGTCACTTGGCCAGATGAAATTTTTAACAACAACCACTTGGCATAACAGGAACTGGCGGGTGGTCTGGTCGATGATCAGGATATCTACCTAAACTTCGACAAGAAATACCAAAATAATTTAGGCAATTTAGCCTAGGATGTACCTGAGTTATGCCTTAAGTATTATAGTAGCGCAGAGATCCTGACTTTTTGGTAACCTACCTGTGAAAAAGACCGCTAGACCACTGTACCCAAGAACAAAGGCCCCTGTTATAGAGATAACAGAGGAATAGGCCTATATTGGTATCATCACACTACCTGACTGGCTGGTCGAGTGAATGAAAGAACCAAGACGTTAAGACTTGATTGATGACCAGAGAATGAAGCATAGTGTCGTGGGCTGATTGACAAAATACAATTTCCTTGCTCAAAGACAAAAGAATACATTTCCCTATATCAGTTATCCGTTTCTTCTTTAGTCCAAGGTCGTAGTAATAATTATTCGAGCTTGCTTTTAAGCATAAAAGTGGTGTGGCCGTTCACTGAAGTCGTCGCGTTTCGCGTCTGCCGATACGCTTTTTATCATTTCAAAACCAAATATTTCAGTATCAATCATATAACCATGTTTAGTAGTATGTTAAGAAACTATGTGACCGGTTTTGTGTTGAATCTATTTGCGGACGTGATCACCTCCCATTCCACGTCCCTATTCTCACCTGCACGTAAACAACTCACCCTGATCTCCACCGCATCAGGTAGGGTTCCGACTGCCATCCTGTCAAAATATCGCCCATACCCTTCAACTGTATTGGATTTTGGATCAAAACAGTCTTAAGACTCATTCATTGAACTTGAGGCCAAGAGCAAAGGAAGACCGAGGTGTTAGAAAAACAGACTTTCGCTGCAACAGCTACAAGATTACGGCATTATGTAGATAAAAATATTCTAACTGCGTTATTTTTTAACCACCAGCAAGTGTTTTACAGTCTGTCTGCCGCGTTCTTATAGAAAACTTATGTTTTCCCCAATGTGGCCTTTGAGCCTTCTGATTAGAATCTCAACTCAGCCCTACCGCGATGCAAAATGTGGGGTTTCCGGAAGCTTAATGCGCCACGCCGGCTAGGTGGGGCTACCGCCGGCCCAATTTGCCGGACCGGACATGTGATGTGCCGCCGGAGAGTAAATGCCAACACACACGACTGCTACGAGCAAGAGAGTTATGATACATATTCGCATTGTACAAAGATGAAAAAACAGCGTGCTATTATGGTCTCTGGCAGTTGATCTTGAAGTTTGCCTCCTAACTCTCCCTGAGTCTTTGTCCAGATACCACCAAGTAAAGAGAGAGACACACAGTTAGGCAGTCCTAACGCATGGCTCTTTATCTGTACTTTCGTGTTAACCTCGGCTTAATGCGTGGATGCCCCACATAGCCCCGGCCTAGCTCCAGTTTAGCTTCGCTCGGTGACATGGATATCTCGACCCAGAAATACCGAAAGAAATTGGAGAAAAATGGCAAAAAAGCGACATCGGCAAGATTCGAACTTGCGCTCCCGAAGGAAATAGCTAACGACTTTTCGAGGCTATCGCGATAACCACTCCGCCACGATGCCTTGGTGTGGTTTTGTTGTTGTTGTTGTTGAAGCTTGGTGCTGATGTTTGTAATTATATCCCTAATGTTGCCACCGCATGCCCCGACATTACTTACACCAAGTAATTACTAATAATAGACTCAACAAGGAAGAAAAGAAGCTGAGAGCTTAAATATGCGTACATGGTTGACCATTCTTAGGTACTTGCTAACACGGCCCAGGCCAGTGTGTCCTTTGATTGGAATCGTCAGCATGCTCTTTCCAGCTTCGACCTTAGGAATGTTTTCGTTAGTGGCACAGAGGTCGAAGCTGAGATAGCAAGGTCTTATAAGAAAGTGGTAGCAGCAACAGAGACAGACGAGATAGACTTCAGGTGGACCCCAACGTAAAAGGATAGGAGGAAAGGAAGCAGCCTAAAGAGCTTCCATATCTCCCATCATGGCTTAGAATCGGAACATGGGCGCACATGTATAAGAAGATGATGGTTTCTTGGAGGCAGGCGATGGTTATGGAAGTTCACTTGTCGCAGAAACATTACCTTTGAGATGAAAGCTATTAGGCAGTGCATCATCAGTAAAATTCGTGTACGGTAAAATCTACTGTCTGTGGCGTTCTGTTGGTTTAAGTATAGTGGATGACCAGACGCAGTCGTTGGCCGGTCGAATCCACATGGTGGAGTATGCGAGCGGGTGTGCCAGAGCCGCTGTTGCGCGTTTCGTAGGGATCTGGTGATAGGTAGCCGTAGACTATCACCTACTACTATTGTTCTGCCTTATAAGACATTATTTCGCAACGATTCCAATTCTACCAAGAACACACATGCTGTCGAGAACTCGGGACCTTCCCTCCATAAATAGTCCTAACTGCATCAGACAAGGCACCAGCTAGTCTATCCGGATGCTCTGTGTCAAATTACCCTATCCTCACCATTACAACTTCTGTACATTTGACAGATCATCCGTCCGACAAGCCTACATCACTTTCTGTCTACTTCGAGCTGCCTTGACGCTTCAACACAGTCTCCGTTGCCTAGTACGACCATGCCAGCCAGATCGCTGCTTACAGGAGCCATGACCAATAAGGTCGATTGCCGTTACCATACTGTCGTTGCACCAATCTGCAGAGATCAGCTAGTCTATGGCTTCCTATTGGAACACCTCTACCATCAAGGTATGTGAAGTAATGCTTGCCAAAGGTCAACATCATTCTCCAGCAAGCATTTACTTATCAGAATCATACAAAATCACCACTAAAGTATTACTTCATGGAGACTGGAAAAAATGCATATACATCATTTTGCAGTAGCATAACCCTGAGGGCATAACTGTTACAAAGTTCGACTGGTTTTCGTAGGCCCGTCGAAGAGGGCTTTGGGGTCCTTGCTGGAACGCGGTCCTTGCGTTAGAAGCAGCTTGCATTATGATCTCGTTTATTGTCTTTTTGTGTATGGCTGTTTGGTTAGTTGTGATAGGGGATTTTGGCCGCTGACAGTGGAGGAAGAGAGTGAGCTTTTTATAGACATTTGATCTAAGGTTTTTATCTTATAAGTAAGGTTAGTAGATGCCTTAAGGTCTATATAAGTTAAATGTATATTAATTAAGTATAGAAACTGTATTTTAAGGTATTAA
>JAJJWO010000504.1:0-38461 GCA_021655895.1 Fusarium sp. NRRL 66739
CTTTAATCCACCCCCGCGCTGTCTTTGTCCGTTACATACTTGAAACCCATAGACGACGACAAGTCATGTGCCCTTGCATCGTCGACATCCTCTAGGCAAGGCACGGCACGGCTCGACCTCTTTGACACATCACCACGCGCGCTCCAACTGTCGATCCCTAAATAAGGGCGCTGCTGATCGTGCCCGAGACGAGACAAGACGCTGGCCCTGCTGAAATTGCCAATTACACCATCCTCACCGCGCGCCGCAGAACATAGCAGCCATGACGATGCTCGAGGCCGAGATATGGACCTGGTATGGTCTGTCGTGGGTGGTTGTCATTATGAGAATGTAAGTGAGGCGCCGTGACATGCGCATTGGGCTGTGTTGACGCTTGTCTAGGATATCACGACGCATGCTACTGGGCTCGGTCAAGAAGCTCCAGGTTGAGGATTTTCTCATGATACTAGCCATGGTTTGTCCAGCCCTGCCGATTATTCTTGTGCACAATTTCTCACCACATCTATCTAGTGCACCGACACCATCCTCATGGTCGGCATGAGCATCATTTCAAAAACAAGTAGTAACCTCATCGACCCCAACGACCACAGCGAGCTCGACCAGGCCAACATCGATGAGCGTATATATGGCTCAAAATGGGTCTTGGTGGTTGAGCAGATGCAGATTATTACCATCTGGCTGATGAAGTACTGTCTGCTGCTCATGTACAACCGACTCACGTTAGTTCTCCGTGTCATGTCCTGTTTGGGGATTGGCATGCTAACCTCTCTGCAGTATGAGTTTGAGCCAGAACCTTGCTGTCAAGTTTGTTGCTGGTTACGTTACCGTCGGATTTATTCTGATGGAGGTTCTCTACCTGGGCGTCTGGTGCCGACCATTCAGCCAGTACTGGGCTGTTCCCCCAGAGAATAGTATGTCCTATACTGAATTCACCATCTTGACTATGCTGACCTTTTCCAGCCCAATGTTCCGCCGCTACCAACCATCTCATCACCAACGCCGTCCTCAACATCTCCTCCGACGTCATGATCATTCTGATCCCCATGCCCATATTCCTCAAGTCCCAGCTCCCCATGAAGCGAAAAGCCGTCCTCATCGGCGTGTTTGCATTGGGTGCTTTCACAGTATGTCACTCAGCAGCACCGGCTCAACACACGCACTGACTTGACCCCCAGATCCTATCCGCTATCCTCAACAAGTTCTACAGCTTCAACGAGCCCTTTGGCTCCAACTGGACCTTTTGGTACATCCGAGAATCCTCCACCGCCATCATCACCGCCAACCTGCCCTACATCTGGACTCTTCTGCGCCGCATCTTCAAGCTCGGATCCTTCAGCGGCTCGACATACGGCAAGACGACGACGAACCCATCCAAAGCCTACCGCTCCAACTTCACCAACCACCGCTCCGGCGTCCGATCCCAGGTCCGTGCCGAGCACACCCTTCACCAAATCGACAGCGAGGAGGAGATCAACTCATCCTACGCGATGCCACTCAAGATCTACGCGAAGCGCGAGATCCAGATCACCAGCGAAGATGCCGGTCCTGAGGATAGACGCGGACCTGTGGGATGCATTCCCGACGAGTTGGTCAACAGCAAGGACAGCATACGGACTGAAGATGTAGAGACCAACTCAGAGAGGTCAGCAGCCGGTGTCGTCAAGGTGTATCATGGAGTATAGACAAGATGCTTGGCTATCATCAGGCGTGACTGGCGCAGTAATGACTTTTAATGTTTTGATTGACGATCCCTGGATTAGATATGGGATGCATACTTGGTATAATACGGCCTGGCATATAGACTTGTGCATATAGCACATATACTAGATTAAAAGCGATGTATAAACATTTTGAATAGGCTCAGTTTATCCGTCGTTTCTGTTGGGTGAGATATCTCTCTCATCCGACCAGGCTCTGCATTCCATCTGCACAAGTCGTCCTCCCAGTGCTGCAATCACAGCATCGAATCCTTGTATCCTCCCGGGATAAAGTTGTAGAGCACAACTCCGTCCTCATGAGGAGGCATCTTGCCGTCGACATGTTCCATGGTCAGCCCCTTCTCGGGCTTCTAGCTCTTGGCGATGGCTGCCATGGTGTCGCTGGTAAACTTGCCGGCGCATGAATTGTTTTCCAGAAGGAACTTGGCAACGGCAGAATAGAAAAGACCTGTTCATGCGTAAGCCTGC
Organism: Fusarium sp. NRRL 66739; assembly: GCA_021655895.1. Lineage (NCBI taxonomy): Eukaryota > Fungi > Ascomycota > Sordariomycetes > Hypocreales > Nectriaceae > Fusarium > Fusarium sp. NRRL 66739. The sequence goes on from JAJJWO010000504.1 coordinate 2,187, forward strand.
ATTCAGGACAGGACAGGACACATCAAGGTCAAAACTCACCTTCTCGTTTGATCTCGTCTGTCTCCATGTTGCTCCAGTGGACGCGACTTCGCGGGTATCGACTCGAAGAATGTCCCACGATGAGAGCCATCTCGTGGAAAGCACAGATCATGCGAAGCTCGCCCGTGATACCAGGATAGCGCTTCGAATCCATAGAAAGGTGAAGAGCGCCGTTTCGAGCCAGGACCAGGTCGTGCAGCATGTCGAGGGTGTTGTGCATGTACGAGGTGCACCACTCAACCTTCTCCTTCTGTCCGACGCTCTGGAGGGAGCCGGTTGCTTGGGCCATTTCGTTGACTTGGGCAGGACATTCGAGAATGAGACCGCGGTGGCACGCGCCGTAGAAGTTTGAGCCTACTTTGCCGACTGCGAAGGTGGTGATGAGGGCATCGGCAGCTTGTTTGGCATCGTTGAATCGCCAGATGGCCTCGCCTCGCTCGGCGTTGGATTTCATGTTGCTGATATCTTGGGATAGGAGTCCTCTCGCAAGCATCATTTCGTTCAGGGTGCTGTAGAGGCGTCAGTGATGGCGGCTTCGAAGGTGAGGCGTCAACCTGCCTGGCTGTTTTGTTTTCCTTGACGTAGATCAAGACTCGCTTGCCCTCGCTCTTGAACCCAGAGACTTTGTCGGTAGCCCAGATAATCTTTTCAAACAAGACGCTGTCCTGCTTGTTCTTGAGAAGGCTGAGGCTCGGCGCCGCAGAGGGGTTGTGAGGTTTGGCGGCCATGGTTGTGTGATGCTATTCACGATATTGGCAGAGGGAGGGTGAAGAATTGACTCACGGAGGATATTCGAGACTGGCCTGCCTCTGTTGAGCACAAAGAGCGAGAGGAGGGGCAAGGAAAAGAAGGCAAACAGAGATCAAAAGCCTCGCATGGTGCGTAAACGGATGACTGCATTCACCATAAATTTCGTTTGCACAAACTGCGCAGCCGGGTGCTTGCATATTACAACATCGGCTAATTCTCAGACTCTGGTATAAAGCTAGGTAAACACTATATGCAGCATGCTACCGTGGACATGGCCTGCTTCTGGCCGGCCAGTTGCGTGGACGATGCTTATTGGGCGCCTGATTCCCAAATACTGATAATGCCTTGCTGATTTCTTTCCATCCTGGATATGCTGCGCCACAATTGGGCTTTTCAGCTGCATAATCCTCAGCCTTATTTGCAGCTACCCTTCTCCTCTTCATCATCATCTACCACTCGCCGGCTCCAATCTCACCTACAGGCTCTTGCGAGCCATGGCAGATACCAAGGGTGCATCGACAGAGTATCTCGAGGCCATGACCGAGTTGTCAAACATCCAACAAGCCTTCCTACAAATCAGTCAGATCAGAAGCCACGAGCAACTACCCCCCGCTACAATCAATGCACTATCTCACATCGTCCTCTCATCTATGGAGACGATTTCGAAATTCCTCGATCGAACGAGAAAGTATCAGAGGCAGCTTGAGGATCCAAGATGTACTAGCATCCAAAACTCGTGGTACAAGGTCGGATGGACCTTGTACAAATCTCATGAGCTTCGCGAATTGCGAGATAGTCTCCATGCTAGGCTCGCGTCAATCCAGATGCTTCTCTCTGCCGCTTCATAGTACGTGCTCCGTCATCTAGTGATCGAATCGCAATTGCTGATTGCTCTAGCTCTGCGCCCATGACCTCCAGCGTCGCGCAGTATCACGTCCCTGATCACGGCCCTGCCTTGGAGTCATCAACCGGAGAGCATCAGCCAAGTCAACAACTGGTTCCTCGCAGCAATCACCAGAATGCAGTTCCGTCAAGCACAGAAAGAGTCCCTGACCCGCCTGATCGTACCTCTGCGGAAAGAGCAGTGTCCTCGACGCAAGTCGCTCAGAACGCCCCGGCCTCAGCTCCAGCCCCGAACAAAGAGCAACTGCCAATCGCATTCAAGGATGCAGTAGGTAGAAAGTTTACATTTCCTTGGAAATTGTGCAATAAATGGAGGGTAAGTTATCTCTCACTACACCAAGGCTAAATCAGTCGATTGATGATATCTCAGGGCATGGAAGACCTCATCAAGCAAGCTTTCATGCAGGTCGACGTAATCGGACCACATGTAATGGACGGGCATTACGACCTGATAGGGGACAACAGCGAAATCATCCTGCCAAGCTGCTGGGAGTCTCTCATAACGCCGGGGTCTTATATCACCATGACAATGTGGCCTATGGACAGGATGCCGCCTAAGGCGATGCCTCCTGTGGCTTACCCTCATCAAGCACCACGCCCCAGACCACGAGCATCACCCCCAGGAATGCCATCTCCGGGCCGCCCTAACGATATGCCTCTACCGCCGGGTTGGGCGCCACGCCCAAGCCCCCGTGTGTTGGATCAACCAGCAGAAATACTACCCCAAAACAGAAAACAACATGAGTACGTTGCACCAGCGGGTTCAAGCACCTCTGGATCTTTGCGCAACAGTTGTAGTTCTTCTCCTACTCTGTCTACTTCCATGGGGACAGATAAGGGGGTTAGTTTGATTAAGCCGGTAGACGCAGGAAACGATCACCAGTATCAAGCCACGGTGGAAGATATGGAAGACTCTGGATGGGACACAGCGAGTGATGATTCCAAGGTTGAAAACGAACACGAAGAGACGGGGAGTATGGAGCCTATGGACAGAGACTAATGGTTTTATATTACTGATGGGGCTGCATTTAGACATGTATATACAGCATCAGTAGTAACAAGTTGGATAATATACCCAAAAGAGTATCAAGTTATAGCTGGGTTGATACTCTTCCTCTGTTGGGTCTAGCGCAGGCGAGAATCTCACCGAATTATACCCCATCACGAGTCAACCCCGCACCCAGTGGCCATCCACGCTGAGTCGTGAGTGGCATTTAACCGTCAAGCCACAACCACAACCGTGAGTGTCATCAACTTGACACCTACATACTCAAAATGTCGACAACGACGACACAGACTCAGCATGAGCCCATTGAGCTCTCAACCTTGCAAGCCCATCATCTTGACAGCGGAAAAGATGCCCTGGAAGAGCAACCAACCAGACCATCGCCAGACGACGTCCCTCCTCGGCACGCGCAGACGCAGTCGCAGAGATGGAACTATCCAAGAGGAAATATACCCAAGCTCTGCTTTGCGTTCCTGTCCTTCATCATTGCTGGTATGAATGATGCAGCAGTCGGTGTATGTCCAACCTCCAACTCATCCATGACCATGGCTAATCATCACAGGCTCTAATCCCATACGTAGGTCTTGTCTACTCCCCCCAGTAGCCTCCCACCTCTAACCCTCCTCAGCTGGAATCATACTATGACCTCAGCTACACCGTCGTCTCCCTCATCTTCCTCACCCCCTTTGCAGGCTACTCCATCGCCGCCTTCACCAATGCTCGCATCCACATGAAGCTCGGCCAGCGCGGCGTGGCCATCATGGCTCCCATCTGCCATCTCATCACCTTTGTCGCTTTGGCGCTTCACCCGCCGTACCCCGTGCTTGTCGTCTGCAACATGTTTAGCGGCTTTGGCAATGGCCTGACCGACGCCTGCTTCTGCGCCTGGGTCGGTGTCATGGACAAGGCCAATACGGTGCAGGGCTTTCTACATGCTTGTTACTCATTGGGTGCTCTCTTTTCGCCATTGATAGCTACTTCAATAGTCGTCACGGCTGAGCTGCCTTGGTATACCTTCTACTACATCATGGTGGGCATGCATCTCCCCGACTTGGATTAGGCTAACACGGCATAGATAGGAATTGCGGTTGTCGAATTGATCGGTCTTACCGTCGCTTTCTGGCACATGACGGGCGCCGCCTATCGCGTCGAACATGCCAATGACTCGGACAATGCGGGTGCCGGAACTAGAGAAGCGCTCAAGTCCAAAGTAACGTGGTTTTGCTCGCTGTTCTTCTTTGCTTACATGGGAGTTGAAGGTCTGTGACATCTCTACGTATCCTGGTAGAAACTCGCAACTCACACATTCACAGTTGGTCTTGGTGGTTGGGTCGTCACTTTCATGCTGCGCGTACGCAAAGCCTCGGCATACGCATCCGGTGCTTCAGGATCTGGCTTCTGGGCTGGCATGGCTCTCGGACGCGCATGTCTTGGGTTCGTGACAGAGCGATTTGGCGAGCGGCTATGCCTCACGATATATCTAGTCATCTGCATCGCACTGCAACTGCTCTTCTGGCTTGTGCCACGATTCGTCGTTTCAGCTGTCGCAGTCGCCTTTCTCGGATTCTTTCTGGGTCCCATGTTTCCTGGGGCTGTCATGGTCACGGCCAAACTTCTGCCAGCCAAAATCCACGTTTCTGCTATTGGCTTTGCGATGGCTATTGGTGGCACGGGCGGTACAGTGTTTCCGTTTGCTATTGGAGCAGTTGCTAATAGCAAGGGCGTTGGCGTGCTGCAGCCTATCATTCTGGCGTTGATTGTTGTGGTGGCGGGTGTGTGGTTGTGCTTTCCACGGATTCAGAAGAAGGACTAGGCAAACATCTCAGCTCCCAAATATTTCCTCGTTTGTCACTGTCCATACTATGTACCAGAGTATGCTTCTCAACGATGAGCTTTCCGTGATAGTCCGGGGAGAAGCCCGATCTTGCTGCCCCCACACAATCTGGGGCAGCCCTCTTGACCAATCGTCGATCGGCAGCGTCCACGAAAATGGACAAAATTACCCTTTTCGGACCGTGTGTCGTATCACTGAGACCTCCATCGGCCGAGTGGCCGTATATTTGTCTCCCCTGGGACTCAACTAAAGACCTTCTTTTTCCAACCTATTCAACTACCAGGCCATCGTCTCGTCTCAGTCCAACTGCCCCAAGTCATCATCTGTTCAAAATGTCCAAGCCCATTGTCCTCCAGCTCGGCGACGACATCAAGTGGAACCATGACCTCTACGACGAGTTCAAGTCTCAGTTCGAGATCAAGAGATCTCACAGCATGCCCCGGGCAGAGTTCATCCAAGCCCTAAAGACAAAAGCATTTGGCGACTTTTTCGCCATCTATCGGCCTTTCTGGAACACGGGGGGTGAGATGGGGAACTGGGATGAGGAACTCGCCTCACTACTACCACCGTCCTGCAAGGTCTTTGCCAGCGCTGGTGCTGGTTTTGACTGGGTTGATACAGCGGCCCTAGCCAAGAGAGGTATGTTTTAACTTGATAGCCATCATCACAGCCACTAACATATTTAGGCGTCACATACTGCAACGCAGCCGCGGCTTGCACAGAGTCAGTAGCCGATGTCGCCATCTGGCTCATCATCTCCGTCTTCCGCCAACTTAGCTGGTCCAACATGGCAGCTCGCTCAGGCGACAAGGAGCAATTCCTCAACGCTCAGCGCAACTTGGCTCCCGTATCCAGAAACCCCAATGGCTTCAGTCTCGGCATCATCGGCTTTGGTCGCATCGGCCGCCGTATCGCTGAGAAAGCGCACAAGGCTCTCGGCATGAAGATTCTCTACAACGACGTGGTCCAGATGCCCAAGGAGGTTGATCAGCCTCTGGGGGCTGTCTTCCACAAATCTGTTGATACACTGCTTGCTGAAGCCGACTGCGTGCTTGTTGCGACACCCTTTGCGGGAGAAACCTTGCTCAACAAGGAGGGCTTGGCCAAGATGAAGAAGGGAGCCAAGCTGATCAACATTGCCAGAGGAAAGCTCGTCAACGAAGCTGACCTTGTTGAAGCCTTAAAGAGCGGGCATCTGTCGGGAGCGGGACTCGACGTTTTCGAGAATGAACCCTCTATCAGCCCTGAGCTGCTCCAGATGAGGAATGTCGAGGTTCTATCCCACAACGCCGGCGCGTCTCTTGATTCACACGTCGGGTTTGAAAAGTTGGGGATGGACAACATTATTTCCTTTAGCAAGACTGGAAAAGCTATTTCACCGGTTAATGCTCACTTGATTAAGCAGAGCAAGCTGTAATTTTATTGTATTGTCAGATATAGCAAGCCAGCTTTGTGCGGCACAGTCGATAAGCTTAATCCAATAAGGCACCAGAGATGGCATTTTTAAGGATCATCATGCAGGACTCGTCTAAGCTTGTTCCTGACAGGGGCCGAGCAACAGAGTCATACGATTGGACTGAGAATAAGCAATACTTTAACAGCAATGGGCTGTTTATATCAAGGCTGTACTCCTCTTGACTTTCGTCACACTCTCTCTCTTTTCCTCTCACCATACCAGATACTCTCATCATGGCTCGCCCCCTCATTCTCCTCGCAGGCGGGCTCGCCCTCACTGCCGCTCAGTCGACAACAGTCGTCAGCTTCTTGATGCCAGATTGGGATGGCCTCAACCTCTCCGCATCCGTCGTCGGTGTCAACGGGCACGAAACAACTGTCGCTGTTGAGTGTGATGGTATTACTCTGGGCTGGCGTATGTGTGGCTCCAATCCTCAGACCATGGTTGGAGGCCCCTCGACCTTGTCTCTCAACTGGGTAGACCCGAGTGCTCACTTGTACAACAACATCTTCTACACGAGGCTAGTATCCCTCTGTTAAGGCTTTGGTCCATTACTAACAGACATTGTTCAGGTCTCACGATTACCACTGCGATATCAACCAGCAGTTGCAGACGGCGACTTGCACCGAGACCGCCATCGGCGCTTACAAGGGCCCAAAGACGACTGACGTGACAACCGAGGGGATGACGAGCCCTTCGAGTTATTACTTCTACCCTCTTACTGTAACTGCTGGCGTTGAAAAACTCGGTGGAGGACAGAGCCACGTTCGCGAAACGACGCCTAGCCCTGAGACGACCGAAGCTACGGCTGCGGAGAGCACGGAGGCTGCAGGGACGAAAGCCGAAGCATCTTCTGAGGCTTCCTCTGAGGCTTTCTCTGAGACTTCCTCCGAGACAAAGACCATCTCTGAGCACGTCGTTACACCCGTGCCTGCTGTGCCATCCCACACCAAGACTAATAGCACCATCCATCCTGTTCCTACTCCAGCATCTGATGGTCCTGCCATTGTTGGCAACACAAGTGGACCTAGGTTCGTTTCCAACGTCGTCTTCGCAGGTCTTGCGGCGGGCATTTGTGGTGCTCTCATGTTTCTCTAGACAGCGATAGCAGATGGAAGGGGCAAAACATATGAGTCTGTATAATAGGTGTCTCGTTCCGAAGTTTAAATCGTGGATATTAGATCTAATGCAACAAGATAAACACGACAAGTAAACCAGCAGTGTGTAATGGATATTTAGCCACATCACATATCAAGTATAACTACCACATCTTAGGACGAACTATATATGTTACGCAAGGTACTTTTATTACATTACGCCATCAACGCTATGATATATACCCAATTCCCCCGTCATCCCCTCATCTACAACCTCGCCGAAGCACTCCCACCAGAGCAACAACTCCTCCCACCAAACGCCAACTGACTAGCCTCGTCATGCTGATCCAACGCCTCCTTCTTCTCAGAAACCTGCGTCGGCGTAATAGAGTAGCTCGGCGGCACGTCCATGCAGGGATTGTTGGTGAAGAAGTTGCGCGGTCGCAGGAGCAGCGTCATGGGCTCGACGGGCATGATAGGGAAGTCCTCGGGGGCAGGGATGTGCGTCACGCCGAATGTATGCCAGAGGACGATGTCCGTGTTCTCGGTACTCGACTTGCCGTCGGCGATCCATTCTGGAAGACCCTGTGAGGGCTCGCCTGAGGTCTGGGGGACGTGACGTCCAGCGGCCCAGAGTTCGTCGTCGCGGTCTGAGGTGTGTTAGTTGTGGATGATGTAGTAATGGGGGCAGACTTACAAGGGGTTACGTGCACGGCGTGACGAGCAAAGCCAGCGCGCTTCCAGACCAGAGAACCCTCCTTCGGCAGCAGACCTGGAACCTCTCTGCTGACAAGCTTATACGACGACGGCTTCTTGGAGTACGGATGGATCTTATTCTCATTGACCATCTCCCAGGTCCGACTCGTAGCGCCGTTGTAGTCGGTCTTTGCCTCGCCGCTGGTGCGCAGCTTGGTCTTCTTTGCGTAAAAGGCGTTGCCATATCTATTCTCCCGGCTACCGACAGGAGCTTCACTGGCGACCGTGTCAACCATGTTGACGGTATTGTTCACGCCGTCGATCATGGGGTTCACGCGCAGACAGAAGAGATGCTGGTGGTTGTGGGCGTTGACCTGGGGATACACCTCTGTGCCCCAAGGTCCAGCCTCCTCACCCTCGTTGAGGGCGTACGTGTTGAGTATGCCAGTGAGCTTGATCTCGGGCTGGATAGTTCCATCCTGGTGGAAGACCCATTGGCAGGCATACTCGTAGTTTGCAGCGGTAAAGATCTGCTGGACGATGAGCTTGCGGGCGCGGGTGACGGTGACAGAGTCATCACGGAAGTCAGTGTGCTTGAAGAGGATGCCATTATCCTCCTCGTGAATGCACACTGCGTTCTTGATGGTGCGGACAGAGCCGTCGCGCTGGGCAAACTCGGCATCGAGGTAGTGGATGACGCCCTTGCAGTCACAGCCGAGAGCAAGTGAGTTGGCCATGTATCCGGCGCCGTACTCGCCGAGGTCAAAGGCGTGCTTGCGCTGGTGAGGATGCTCGGGGGCGCCGTAGGGAACAACCATTTCCGAGAGGGACAGGCGGTAGAAGATGGGTCGCTCGATGCCCTTGTCGGTGAAAGTTATGTGGTTGAGGACAATGCCCTCCTTGTAGTTGAAGCCAATGTGGAACTTGAAGTTCTGCCATGACAAGACACGGCCGTTGATGGTAAAGGAGACGCCCTCAGGCTGTGTGATGTTGATGGGCTTGATGTCCTTGCGATAGCCACCGTTCTCGTTGATGTATCGAGGGGTGTAGTCGATGGGCTTCTGCTTGCTGAGGGGACGACGCACGCTGGGGACGTCGATATGAACAATAGCCTTCTTGGCGCCATCGTAGATGGGACAGAAGTCAAGAGGATACTGGTACTGGAAGCTATCGGGATCAGGACGGTAGTACATCAAAGCCTGTTGGAGACGGATGTTGCTACCGAAGCGCTCATCGTAGCCGATGGTCCAGGGATCGCAGTAGACCTTGTGCATGTCTTCCTTGGGAATGCCCGAGATCTCGCACTGCTCAATGACCTTTGGGTCCTTTCGCATGATCTCCTCGACCTGGCAGAGTTCCTCGGGCGTGATCTATCAAGCAAGTCAGGGAGAGCTCAGGACAGGACGTACGAGTGGATGGATGACTTACAATGGGCTGAAGACCGTGGAGATTCTCCCACTTGTGAACCTTTCGAGTCTTGAGGTCGACAAGACCATCGTAGACTTTTCCATCGGGAAGGATGACAGTCACGTCAGCGATTCGCGCAGGCCTGTTGGCGTCAGAGGGATGCTCAAGCCATTTGAGCATCTCAGCCTTGCGAGGCTCATGTAGAGAGACGGCATTGAAGAGGAGTTGGCCGGACTGGTACTTGCGAATGACCTCTACAGCAGCAGTGATCTCATCTGCTGTGAGAGGATCAAAGGGATGATGTTGTGTGAGGCCCATTGTTGCAAGCTGTGACTGACTTGAGAGGCAGGTGAAGAGCAAGAGGAAGAGGAAGAGGAATAGAAATATATAGTTTTCCAGGTGTCAGCCACCCACCGTCGATGGCGATTTTACGCATCGCAGCGTCGATAGCCGACTCTTTTTGCCATATCGGGCTTGATGTGCGAGAGAGCTCTCTGAGATGCTTCTTGGGGGAGGGTCATGGGATGCGGGGGAATTGAGCCGCACGGGAAGATAAACCAGAATAAGTTTAGTTTCGACGAGGCAAATCCTCGTGTTGGTGGAGATTGTATTTGTTACCAAAACGGTAATTATACCCTGAGCCTATCAAGACATGTCGAGCATAGCCGAGATGCCTTCATGACACCTGTCTTGCACGACTCTACGCAATACGTCAACCAGAGAGATAGAATGACGAAATAAAATTGGCAAAGACTTTTGGCATTCAAAACGTCCAATAACGCCTGCCTCAATTTGGTATTAAATATATTCACACGAGCGCTCACAAACTAAAGAGTTGAACCTTGTCGTTTCCCCGATAAACTCCAGTCTCTATGATTCCTCAAAAAGAAAAAAGAAAAAGAAAAAAACACCGTTGGTCTTGGGATCCCATCTTTAAATGATAAACAAACACAAGCACAACAGACACATTCAGCCTACAAACCATACGCCTGCGGCTCACCGCGTCTCCAGGTTCTCGTTACTCGCGCCCTGTCCACCAGGCGATAATCCTCCCACGCTTGCAGCCACGATACCAGGCATGCCCACAACTGACATCATAGGAGAGATGGGCGGCCTGTTGGATGACCGCGAAGAACCCCTCCTGCTCCTGAGCTTGCTCCTTGGTCGTGACTCGGATCGCTTGCGACGCAGCATCTTCTCCCTCGAGCGCGCCATGGCATCGCTGAGGGCCGTCATGCGTCCACCGCGCACCCGCTTAAGGAACTCAAGGTCGTCGCGGATTCCGAGAAGCGCAGTGTCCATGTCGTAGCCCTCAAGCTTCTCCGAAGTCTCTTGGCCGTCCTCTTCGGAGTTGTCCTTCTTCTTGCGCGAGAACCGCAGCCAGCGAGGCCATAGGATGGCCAGTGCCTTGGCACATACCTTGACAATGGCGTGAAACCACTCGTCGGGGAAGAGGCGGATTAGAACACCGATGGGAATGGACAAGAAGCCAAGCACGAGCGAGATTCCCCACTGCACTCCGTTGAGCCGGGTTACAACGAACGCGTCGCCGCCAAAGAAGACGATGATAATCTGACCACCAGCCATGATGGTCATCATGAGCATAAAGAGGCGGTTGCGGTGCAGGCCCTCAAGGATGTTGAGCTTGTTGTCAATGCGTCGACTGTTGACGAGCTTGAAGATTTGCATAAACACAAAAATGTTGAAGATAAGTGACCGCAGCGTCGTCTCATTATAGCCCAGCATATCTTGACCAGCAAACCACAGAACGAAGCACACAATAAGCTGGTAAACAGACTGTCCAATGATCATCTTCCACATAGTAATGGTGATGAGTGGTGCTGTACGCGCTTCAGGCTTGCGGTGCAAGAGACTGCCCGTTGGAGGATCGGTCGCGAGCGCAAGGGCCGCAAACGTGTCCATGATGAGGTTGACCCAGAGAAGCTGGACAGCATTCAGAACCGACTTTTGCTCATCGTCCGAAACAGCAGAGATGAAGGTGACAAAGACGGCAGTGATGTTGACGGTGAGCTGGAACTGCAGGAACTTCTTGACGGAATCGTTGATTGCACGACCCCAGCCAAGCGCGACGACGATGGATGAGAAGTTGTCGTCCATCAGGATAATGTCGGATGCTTCCTTTGCGACTTCGGTTCCAGTAATACCCATAGAGAAACCAACATCAGCGGCCTTGAGAGCTGGGGCGTCGTTGGTGCCGTCGCCTGTAACTGCGACAATCTCACCAAGAGATCGAAGAGTCTTGACAAGAACACGCTTGTCCTCTGGGCTGGAGCGGGCAAGAACGCGAAGCTGCTTCACAATGGCTGTTCGCTCTGTCTCACCAAGCTTGCGGAACTCGGAGCCTTCCATGACTGCGTTGGGTTGGTTGATAGTTGTCTCGTTCAGGATACCACAGTTGAGGGCGATGGCTCGGGCGGTTTCAACGTTATCACCAGTGACCATCTTGACTGTAACCGAAGCAATGCCGCAGTCGTTGACAGCTTCGGGTACACCCTTTCGGACAGGGTCCTGGATACCGACGACACCCATCCAAGTCAGGTTGTGCACAAGATCCGTCAAGTCAATCTCGTTGGAAGTCTCGTCCTCGGGTCGAAGAGTGAGGACAGGAGGCCAAGACTCAAAGTCTCGGTAGGCGAGTCCAATAGTTCGAAGTGAGTTGGTAGCGTATGAGAAGATGATGGATCGAAGCTCCTCCTTGTGGTCGTCGGAAAGCGCCTCGGTAGTAGGGGCCTGTGTGGGATCGCCGAGAATGGTGTTGCATTCGCCGAGAACAATCTCAGAAGCACCCTTGATAAACAACCGATACTTGGGCTTGTCCTTTGTTTTACCAGGAATATGGACAACAGCTCCCATGCACTTGCGCTGAGAGTTGAAGGGGAAGAGACGGGTGACAGGGTGGTTGGCGCGCTCGATAGCCAGAGGTCCAAGTTCGAGGTATCGACGAGCCCAGTCGAGCAGGGCCGTTTCTGTCTTTGTGCCGACAAAGCCCTGCTTACCGTTCTCCTCAGCCTCAAATGCTGTTGTGTTGACGGTAAGGGCTGTCTTGACAAGGTCCTTGTACTCGGAATCAAGCTTAGATGAGAATCGGTCGAGAGGGATAGTCTCGTGCTTCTCACTGCCGTCGATGTCGGGGGTCGTGGGTGAGGAAGCTTCAGTGTTCTTTCGCTCAAAGCTGGAGTCGCCAAATGCGAAACGACCTCGAATTCCCAGCGCACCAGCTACAACCGTCATAACATTCTCGGTGAGGGTACCCGTCTTGTCGGAGCAAATGACTGTTGCATTTCCCATGGTCTCGCAAGACTGCAAATGTCGCACCAGATTGTTCTCTCGTGTCATCTTCTTGGTGGCGAAAGCGAGCGATAATGTTACAGCGAGCGGAAGACCTTCAGGAACGGCGACGACAATAACTGTGATGGCGGTGATGAGGATCTGGAGAAAGGCCTGGCCTTTTTGCTCGCCTGAATCGCTATTGCCGGGAAGGCCAGCGAGGAACTTGATGAGGAGGACGGTGAAAAGGAGGAGACCGGCCGCGCTACCCAGCTTTGCAATATATCCTGACAAGTTAGTATGAGTACATGAGATGGAGTCGCATCACTTACCTGCAAGCAGGTTGAGCTTGGCTTGTAGGGGAGTCAGTCCGGGGTCATCGCGAAGCGACATCATCGTCTTTCCATGGCTGGACTGCTGTCCGACAGCGGTGACAAGGAATGTGCCAACTCCGTCAAGTACCTTGGCACCCGAGATGATGAAAGGGTCCAGCTTCTTGAGCTGGGGCGCTTGTTCATGTAGAAGGGCATGGAGAACAACATCGGCAGGGACCTTCTTGATGAGATCTGACTCTCCAGTGGCAGAAGACTCGTCACAGCTGAGGTTGTGACCAGTGATAAAGACACCATCGACGGGGATGACGTCGCCCGGCTCGAGAAACATGACGTCTCCAACGAGGACATCGTGGATGGAGATGTTTTGAGGCTTTCCAGATCGAGTCAGCTTGACGATACGGTCCTCCTTCTTTTGGTTGAGCTTGCGGAACTGCCTCTCCTTCTGCCAATCATTGAGGGCACCAACGACGACGACAATCGTAATGGCGACGATGATGGCAACACCCTCTACCCATTCGACCTTGGCGCCTTCATGGTGCGTCGCTCCGAAAGTCTGATACAGGCCGAGAGCTAGAGAGACGACAGCAGCAACACAAAGTAGAATCAGCACGCGATCTTGCAGGGCGATCCAGGCCAGTTCGAGGAACGACTTTGACTTGGGCTCGGGAAGACGGTTGGGGCCGTAAACTCGCTTTCGGTCGGGGAAGGCATCCTTGTGTCCATGGGTCGGTGGCTGACTATGCTCAACATCGCTGGGCTGCGGAGGCTCCTTGGGGGAATATTCGGTAGGTTTGGTGGCAGTGGCATCCTCAAAAGATACACGGTCGGAGAGTTTTCCTTCGTCGGCACTGAGACCGGCGCGACTATCTGTCCGTAGGCCCTTTTCCAAGCCAGGCAGTCCACCAAGCGCGACAAAGGCAGCTAAATTCTTGGGGTTTATAAGTTTGCCGAGCTGGCCAGGCGAGAAAGCAAAGGGGTTGTTCTCGACGGTGAAGTGAGCTTCGCTGCCGGGGTCTGGCTTGAGTATCTCTTGCTGGTCGCCCTTTCGGAGGGCTTCGACGTCGCGGCTAAGCTGGTCGTGATCTGTGCCGATTTTTGTCGAGGGAGAAGAGGACCAAGATTCGGATCTTGGCTTGGTCGAGGGGACGGCTAACGTATTGCTATCGTCGAGAGGCGACGGCGATGGCGATGGATTGATGGAACCTGTAGTGTCTGGGATCGTCAGTCGAGCGGTCAAAGAGGCGAGATAAAAAGGGGCCAGCAAGGGCGATCGCACTGGAGCATTACCGGCATCGTTTCCAGCGTCGACAGCAGCAGTGTCGACGGTGATTGTAGGCGCTCTAGGGCGTCTGGCAGGACTATTGGAGTCCATGGCTGGTGTTTTGGCAAAGGTAGAGACAAGACATGAGCGAGGAAGAGAAGCGAGAGGGGATGTGAGAGAGAGCCAAGATATCTGTGACAAGCAATGAGGGCGGCGCTTGCAGGGACAATACACTTTGGGCACAGCCACAGCCACGAGGCATGCCAAGAGCGTGATGGAGGGGCGTGATTGGCTGCTGCGGGGGCGACCTTATTGCTTGGTTTGAGAGACGAGGATCGGCTTGGAAATTGGGCAGGGTTGGGGGATATTATATGAGAGCTACGCTGATGAATGCTTACATAGTACGCTTATGGGTCGAATCTGTGCTGACGAGTGTCGATATGAGCCTCACTTTAGATCTCGACAATGACGGTGAATGCTGTATTGCCAAGATTTAACGCTTGCCAACCGCCGAATGGAACAGTCTCTGCGGTGACAATCCATCCCGACCCACCAACCAAACAACTCAGTCTAAGCCTCGTTTTTAAGCTTAATATCGCTCATCGCGCTAGATCTCGTCGCCCCGGTACTCTGTATGTAAACACCGAATACGGCCCTGTCGTCTCCGCGCTGAAAAAGGGGCGAAGCATGGGCGGCCTCGGCAAAAGACGCTTTGGAATTCCAGTTTTTTGGCATTTGTTGGTCTCTGTCCAAGATCTGGACTTCCGGTAAAACCACATGCGCGACGTTGCACTAAAAAACACAGCCCCTTTGTCGTCGATCTGGCCACCGCGATGATGATGCATGATTTGTTAGCTGTGTGCTCAACTGTCCCACCCACGCAATGCAAATGCAATGCATGCAGCCCAGTGCAACCTTTTGAGCCAGTGACATGTTTTTCAGGACCGCCCAAACCGGGTCTGCCAAAACCCAGCAAACACATCATTTCAATGTCCCATGCAGCAGCAGCAGTGACTATCCGTCGTGCCAAGCGTCATGGTACATCTCCCGCTTCAACGGGTCTTGATCGCTGCTAAACAACCCCAGACATCCCTACCATTCTTGACCTGATGCGTGCAACTGCCGCGGATGAAAGCAACCGGGCAAGACTTGGTCGACTTTGTAGACTTTGACAACCAATCCAGCGCACGTGGCTCCAGTGGGCGCTTCGCACATATCCTCCTCGCTGTCGCCCCAGAGGACAACACAGTCGCCGCCATGGCCACCTATTTCCTCACTTTCGCTGCCTGGCTGGGCCGCTCCAGCGTCTGCTTGGAAGACCTCTATGTCCTGCTCGTCTGATAGGGGCGATCGCGAAAGAGGCCAGCGCGATCGGGTGTGAGCGCATCGAATGGCAGTGCTACAAGGATAACGAGCGAGCGCTGCAGTTTTACTCTGTACCAAAGTCTCGGAGCAAAGCTCATCGCCTACCTTCGGTTGGACAAGGAGGGGATGCTCAAACTTGCTCATGACATTCAAGCCGGGGCTAACCCTGCCTTTGGTTAAGCTTAATTTTTCCGCGTCCCGACCCAATTTCCTGCTTGCCAAGTGTGACGTCAGTGACTCTTCACCACTTTCGGAAGGCGAGATACCTTACGTGGAGAACAAGATGAGCCACGAGAGAAACATCTTCTAGTCTTCGGCTCTTTCTTGATAGAGCAGGCGACAATATAAGCTTTCAGCTAGCAATCTCCAAAGAGGCGGAGCAGAGGCGATGCAGAGGCGAAGCCAGACAGACGCGCAACTTGTACGAGCTCAAGAGGCAGCCGACGAGTAGATGAGGATCTACGGTGAACCGAACTTGTTCTCGTGTGATCTCCTCGGAACCAAAGATTCTAGATTCATTAATTTCACCATCTTGAACATCAACTGACTGCGGACACGACTGCGAATACGTCAAGTGATGATGACTCTGCTGACGACTCATCAGCAGCACAGCCAAAACTTTGATATCGATTTGTGAACCGCCTTCCTGTGTGATGTTATCGGCAGATAGAAGTCTGATGCATTGTACACGCACGCTGTTCATGCAACATCGACTTGCCGTAGTCTGTCTCGGAATCCATGATCGAGTTGTGAGTATTCGACGCAAGAGCTAAACGCTCCAGATTAGTATGCTGTGTGCATTTCCTTGATTTTGAAATCTTTCAGATTAATACTGGTATTGGCCTCAGTAAAGCGGTAAACCAAACCGCAGAGAAACTGAGTATTACTCACATATTCATTCAAATGAGTTATAATGCCTTCTGAATAACTACTGTCTACCTACCTACCCGGAACCTCTAAGCAGAAACTTTATCCTCAGCTAATCTACTTTACATCCTCATACTGGTTGGTATTCATAGCCACACTAGACTCCAAGCTACGAATCACTCTTCTACTCGCTATTAGTAACCTCTGTATAGTTCCATCGCTCTGTATTGATCGCGACTGGTAAAACTTGTGGCGGGCGCTGCCACGACATGGTGGCTTGTATATTATATTACACTTCAACTCCAAACGCCCACAACTCCACCAAAAATGGTGCTACCGCGTCAAGAAAATCTCAATTGATTCCTCTTATCAAGAAGAAGAAGAAAATTACTTCAAAAAGTTCAAAAAACACACCCGCGGAGGGACTCGAACCCTCAACTTTGAGATAACTTAGCTATAAAAGTCTCACACGCTAACCAATTGCGTCACGCGGGTTACTAAGTTAAGTGATATATAAACCGGTGAAATCATAAAACAATAAGGTAACTACAGTTAGTTATTTAATCTTTTTTCTTTTTATAATTTTATAACTAGTTAGTTAATTATTTAATAGTTATAACTTTTATAAGTTTCACTTTATCTTATTACATGCTTATAGAACTCTTGCTAAGTATTTGTGATATTTTTATAGTTATTATTATTATCTAGTTCTGTTTGTTTTATTTACTATGGACTTTATATATCAATTGTTAATTCCCGGAGTTCGCGGATGGCCAGAAGACTGAGCGTACCTTCAATAATGTTGTCTTTCTTTCCTTCCTAAAGTGCTCTTTATACTTTATCTGAGCTAATATATGCCTGGGGTTCTTTTTATTATAGGCACTCAGCCTAAGTATTTCGCATTTATCATCAAGGTGCCAGTCCGCGCCCCAGACCTCGACGACCTTTACGCCCCCCTGGAAGTCCTACCTTTTCGAGAGACAGGTAGTCTCTAGCCGAACAAGAGCTCGCCTTCGCTGAGAAGGACGTCCCCTTTAAGGCCTGGCCGCCTTCTCCCTCTCCTCCATCTCCACGTCTTCTTCTTTTTCGTCTTAGACGACGAGTTGTGTGTTGTCAAGGAGCCTCTATTTCCTTTAGAATTCCTTTAATGCGAAGATTTTGTGTGTTGGACTTACCTATATCTTGACAACCTCCTCCTGTCATTATTACGAATAATGACCTCTCGGATCCTCACTGTGAGCCAAACTGATGTATGCCTGGGATGACTCCCTGGTAAGGTAGTGCCTTTGCCCTACATGTGCCCAAAGAACGAGACTGACTTGTACCAGATCTACCAAACAGGATCTGACATTCATCGAGTTCGGAGCGATGTCTGCTGCTTTGAATTCGAAACTGGGTTCCCTTTTGCCTCGATTACTCGCGTCCTCCGAAAACTACGATCTTCGACTCTGTTTTGCCGCCCATCTCATCAATCATCGGCTTCCCCTTGGTCTCTACCTTCACGGCCACTCCCTCTTGCAGCTCCTGGATCGATAGCGCTTCTGGCCCTCTCTTAAAGTCCACCCAATTCCTCCTGCAACATCCTCAGTCAAGGGCTTCGCCTCTACTTTGAGGGGGCGTCATCCTTTCACCTGTGAGATTTGGAGCAATACTGCTGCTTAGTCAATCAGCATGTTGAAGTTATACAAAAGGAACACAATCACTTAGGTGCTGCCAGTACCCGTGATTTATGGCGAGCGCCTGAAGTGCCAGGATATATCCCCCTCCTTTCCTATGATTGAAAAGAAAAATACTCTTCTACTAGAAGCCTATCGCTTATCCGCCCTCAGGTACTTGAAAATAGGAGCGTTCCAGTTTAAAACATAGCATGGTGGAAATACCCTTTGGACGTAATCATCATGTTAAGGCTATAACATCACAGGATCTGAGGAGAAAGCAAATGTAACTTATATTACGGGCTGGATAGAAGAAGAATCTGTCAAGACCTTTTATTCATGCCGAAACTAGAAGAGAAAAGCAACCCCGTCAACACGAGCTTTTCCATTCTGCCTTTTCTTGTGAATGCACCAAAACCATTACCTGCAGTTCTGCAAATAGTCAAGATTCCTTTAATCCTTGGAAATGACCTCGTCTTCCTGAAGCTTCGCTGTCAGATCAGCAGGATCTGCTGTTTCCGCAGAGGCAATCACTACGACCGCGATGCCGTCAGAGGTATAGGTAGCTCCGTTTGGATAGATCCTTTCTAGCGCACTCCGAAAGGCATCCCAGTCGTTGATCAACCTGTGTGGGACGGTGTGGATGTAGGTCCCGTAGGTCCGGTTCTCGTTGGGGGCGCATGATCCGGTAGCCATGGTGTTGGTGGGTTCTTGGTTCTAAAGTGTGAAGATATTGGTGTTTGGTGTATGAAAGTGTTTTACTGGGTTGAGATGTCTTGTCTTGGATATCTGGCTGAGGGTAAGGGTTATACTTGTACGCAACATCTGTGTTTACTTACACCCCTAGTTTCTAAACCAGCCTTTAGTCACCAACGATTGCGTACGTGACAAACATCCAGGGCAGATCAAATCTGGCGGTTCATCATTTCACAGACTCTGTACAATAGTACGAGCTTGGCTAATCACGGCGAAGTCTGGCACTTGATCAAGGCGCATCATCAGTAGCACTCAGTGCTGGCAGTTAATAGCTGGAGCAAGACGGAGTGACTCTGACCGGCAATGCATCTAGGAAAGGTATATAGAAGTAACTCGGACAACAAATACACAAACCATATAGCAACTTTGATCCAGAATCCCAGCAAACAAACAGTAACAGCCAAACTCTGACAACTTCACAATGGGCAACCCTTTCGACGAGACGAAGCCAATCTTCACACACAGGATTAATCAGAACATTGTAATCGATGCACAAAAGCTCCGAGAGGCTCTTGAGCAGATCTATGGGGTTGGTGGTTGGCGCATTACGATGGATGGCGAAGACCTAGTCATTGAAGTCAACTTGGGAGCGCCAGTGTTCCTCGTGGACAAGCTACATGAAGCAGGTATCGTGAATCAGGGGTAGGGATCGGGATAAACTAGATGGATACGATGTCAATGGCTAGAAGGTAGTAATACAACCGACATAACACCCTGGAAGGCTGGCCATAGCTTGGGCGGTATTAAGTGTAGCGAAATTGTTTATTCTGCTCATTGAAAAATTACGCAAGCTCCTCCATGAACAGAGAACTTGATAGTGCAGGTTCTCTGCCGCTGGAACCTAACTAGACCTTGAACCTTACCATTAATCTCTTTGCGGGTTGAAGATAGCCCTGCACCGTGTAATACGAAACTATGTCTAGTTTATCTTCAAGGTTACGAGCCATGTCAAAAGTTCCAACGACGTTACCCCGGCTAACTATCCAAACGGGAGCGGCAGCCTTAACGCTTGTCAAAATTAGGCTTTCGGCGATGAGATGGAAAAGGTTCAGCTGATCAATCATCTGACCAGATCCATGATGTAGCTTGTGGCGTCATAGGCTGGTTACTGTGAAGCTGTAAGTGTTGGTAGTATTAGCAATAACATCAACCACACCTCAATGGACTCACGATACAGTCTACCACGAGACAAACACGAGTGGTGCTATCCATGAGGTTACTCGCAAGTTACTGCGATCTTACATTGGCTCTCGTAACTTCAAGATAATTAATAATTATTAACTTGTAAAAATCAACACTTCTAGATCAACTCCAATTCCCTTTATACCCACGGAATTCACTTTCAAGCAGACCCCAGATCGGCACTCGCTGTACTTCCCAATCACTATAGACACGACCAAAATAATCAGTTGTTGGAAGGCTTGGGCTTCCAGAGGACCCAGGAAATGGTAATGCAGAGCTTGAGGAACGCGGCGATCCAGAGACAACCAGCAAATCCAACCCAAGACTTGGACAAGAAACCACCCGAGACCGCACCAGCAAAGAGAAGCACAGCTCCAGTGAACCTTCGGTTCCTATCCGCATTGTCGGTAATGGGCGCAGTAAAGAGCTTGGCGTCGCTCATCAAGTCGCAGTACAGACTCGTCAACACAACAGTGGGGATGGCGTTGTACTTGAGGACGCGACTAGCAACAATCTGTCCCGCACTCTGGAAGGCGAGAATAGCAATGGATGCATAGTCGGTTGCGGGGAATGAGTCTTGTACTCTCTCGATGATCCAGCCGTCTTCGCGAACAAGACTGCTGTGCTGGGGATGGTTGAAGACAACACCAGTGGTGGCGAGGAGCGCAACAAGGCCGGTGAGGATCGCCTGGACGAGAAACGAAGTGAGAAGGACCCAGCGCTTCTGAGGACCGAAATGACGGTGGAAGCTCGAGAAGCAGAGGGCACCGAAGCCGAAGCAGACGATGGCGACGAAACAGCGAGACCAGGCCTTTCCAGGGAGGTTTTCGGGTTGGTGACTAACGCCTAGACCGACGAAGATTGTGTTTCCTGCGGGATGTGAGCGCGTTGAGAGTCAATGGCTAGAAGCTATACTGACCTGTCTGCATACTAACGAAGCACCCGTAGAGGTTGAAGGCGGCACTGTCAACGAGACCAGCAATGAAAAAGCACGCAATCAACAATAGATCGGTCCATCGCGGGTCGATTTCTGTTGTGAGTCTTGTCGAGACGGGGGCTTCCTTGGAGGCAGCCTCCGGGTTGTCGCTGGAAGAGTCAGGCATGTCTGCGAAGGTCCGAAGTTCGGAGGGAGAAGCCGAGAGAAAAGATGGAGACGATGTCTGCGTTGGTTTCCTCCTCGGTACCCTGATGGCGAGATATTTGAACTGCAGAGAGACGTCCTCGATGAGAGTCTATCGTATCTCGGGAAAAGTTTTTCTAGATTTAAGTTGTCTCGAGGGAGAATACGACCGACAAAGTTTCTCCTTTGTTGAGATGACGTGCTGAAAAATAGTGGAGCTTTGTTATCTGTCTTGAAAGGGACAAGAGGGCTGTGATGGCTTCGCCAAGGAGACTAGTAGGAGTGCACACAGACAGGTAACCACTACATAGTAGGCAGAATATTCTTCAACACGAGTCCAAGCTAGTGCCATTTTAGGAGTTTTGAGATGCTATTGATCAACGATCTGAACCTGCACATCTACATCTCAGATATCACGGTCAAATCTTATCAGATACGATATCCCGAGAACACCCTCCCCTTAGACCACCAACTCTGCCAAGCCGGCACTTGGCTGCCCACGCCAAGAATACCCGTGCTGGGCTGGGCATACAGAGGCATTACGAGTCCTCGACACTTAATTATCAATTGGCTTGGCTGGACATTGGTCATTGGTACCTAAGCGACTGATCGTCCTGGTGTCGTAAGCTTAATCGCCGACCCGGCTTTATTCTGCTGACAGTTTGAGGCGCCAGAATATATATGAGGAGTCTTGATAGAGTGGTCAGACAACTTTCAACTCCTCCTCACTCTCTGCACGCAAGGAAATTGTCAAATCACAACTAAAGATTCTCAAGTAAACCCATGATGGTAGTGACGGTGACTCCAACGTGGCCCATTCACTCGTTCGAATGGCCAATAAACACTTGCAAGTAATTATAGGACCTATTATTGAAACAAGACCTATCAGCCTAGAGTTCGGGATTGCTTCGGTTAGCAGCTTGATGACCAAGCCACCAGCAGTGGCGCAAAAAAACATGAATCGTTTGCACATAAAATTTCATAATTGGAAATTCAGATTCACACTTTCACCATGGCAGCCCCCGACAGCCTTATCCAGTCGGATAAGTGCAAAAAGTACTGGGAAACTATCGACTCGGACGTCAATGGTATGCTCGGTGGCGTTCTGTCTGTCATGCCCTCCGTCTCTCGTATTGACCTCCAGGGCTCGCGAACTTTCCTAGCAAGACTAGGCATCGGTGTTAAAACTGGCAGGCAGAAAGTCCCCAGAGTTCTCGAAGGAGGAGCAGGGTGAGTAGTCAAAGACAGTCAACAGCTCGGCAGCTAACTATGTGGATAGCATCGGACGGGTCACGGAGGGGCTCCTCCTCAAGCTTGCAGACCAAGTAGATGTTGTCGAGCCAGTCGTCAAGTTCACAGATGCGCTGCGCGGAAGACCTGGCGTTGGGGAAATCTACAACGTTGGCTTGGAAGCATGGCAGCCTGCTGAAGGAGTCACATACGACTTGATCTGGGTCCAATGGTGCATCGGGCATCTCAACGACGATGAGTTGGTGCAGTTCCTAGAGAGATGCAAGGCCGCACTAGAAAAGGAGCACGGCATCATTGTTTTCAAGGAGAACCTAAGTACATGGGGCCAGGACAAGTTTGATGAGCTTGACGGGAGTGTCACAAGGTGAGTGCACCCTCTCAAGGATATTTTACAAAGCTAATGCCGTAAACAGAGAGGATGAGAAATTCCAGCAACTTTTCAAGAGAGCTGGTTTACGACTTATAAGATCTGACATGCAACGGGGGTTTCCTGTGGTCAAGAACAAACAGCTGCTTCCATTGAAGATGTACGCATTACGGCCTGGTGTGGATGAGACATAGTATCTTTTGTCTTTGTGGTTTACCTGGAAAATTTAACAAACAAAAAGACACCAAACTCACAGCTCTCGGGCTTTGTGTATAGCTATTTGCGCAACATCAGTCAAGCGTGATTGTGATTGGTGTTGAGGGGTTGCCTGAGCCCGGGGTTTTGATTTCCCGAGATACGTCAATGAGTTAGTTGCAGGCCCTCGCATCATAACCCTTGGAAACTATGGCTCTACCATGTTCGTTCTCAGCGGATGATGCAGGAGCATCTGCTCTTCGAGGGTCCTTCTTATCAGAAAACAGAAGAGAAGCATTTGATATTGGGATGTCAAATGGACAAGAACCATGATCCTTCATACGAACATTGCTTTATAGTCTGGGCGAGCTAATAGTCATTATTATAACACGTAATCTATCATGGGAGTAATTTCGTTCAACCGTTCAATAGTATTCTGTCCAGCGACAAGACTATCCGACATACAGGTCACTATTGATAGCTATGGTTCCGAGACGAAACTCCTTTTATACATGATGTCCCTTACGGACAGGAAGAGTTTCCAAAGCCTGATTTTCCAATTCTAAATGGGTCTTAAAACTAGAGATCAGCCGCAATAACTCATCTTTGGCATCTTCAGGCGACCCGACCCCTTGCATTACCTCGGCTGTTGGCGGGCTTGGAAGCGGTGGTAAAGACACCATCAGAACCCCACTCGTTCTATGACTGGCATCATATCCCAACAGCTGCGACATCGCCCCATCCCCTTGATAGACGTCTGGCAGATCGGTTTGTCCGGAGCCGAACAGCATGGTTTGTCCAGGTTCGTCAACTATGTAAAGGCCTGGGCTGACGTTGAGGTCTCCGCCCTCGACGTAGATAGATGGCTCCCTCACATTCGATGGATATGAAGCTGGCTCTGAGGTGGTATAACCCAGGCCATCGGGTAGGCTAGCATCAAGATCAATGAGACTGGCAGTGGACAAACGGCTGTCCGAATCTTCCGGTTCTGTAGTGATGCTGGCAAACAGGCCACTCTGGGCTGGAATCAAGGTATGTTCTCCGTCATTTTCGACAGGGTTTGGCTCGCTTGTTGGAAAGGTCCATTCCAGCGTCCTTCGGCGATCTGGATGCGTTGGTCCAGTTGAGCTGGATCTGACCCGTGGTTTGATTGTTGATAGGTCTGCCGATTGGGACATATCATCGGCTAGTGCTGCGTCTAAATCGATCAATGATTCTCGATTATCTGAGGGTTCTGAGTGGTTGCGAAGGGGCTCCGTAGTTGAAAGTGACTGCTGTAAGAAATAGAATGAACGAATATTGTCTTGGTAATTGGACATGGTATTTGGGTCAAATGCCTTCTCTAATGGAACCGCAGGCATCTTCATGTTCGGAGGTGGCTGTCGCCGTTGTCGTTGCTGGGGTGTTGATGGCTGTAGGTCGACGGTAGCATTGTAAGGCTCGAATGCTGACTGGATCGAGTTTGAAGCGACAAGTTGGTCTATGTCACTGATAGAGCTGAAATTCCACTCGTCATGAGCAGCCGAAGTTGAAGAGGGATTGGATTCTCGTTGCGCTCCGCCAGGGGAGAATAGTGACGTACGGCTTCCTCCCTCAGCCTCCCAGATCTTATACGCCTTCACAAGTTCAGATAGCGATGTAGTTGGGTATTCAGCATTAGTATCCAAGATATAAGGATGCCGCTGAATCCCCTGAATAGCTGGCCGCTGAGCAACGTCCTCCACCAGACAGTATGCGATCAAATCCTTCAACCCTGGCGAATATTGATCACCTTGGAGACGAGGACAGTGCTGTTTCAAATATGTGCCAAATCGAGAAACATCTCGAAAGTTAGCGTTAGGAGGCAACCCAGAAGCAACCTCAAATGCCATTGAACCAAACGCCCAGATATCAACTTCAGTACCGTAGCTGACGGTCGGGTTGAAGAGTTCAGGTGCCATCCAGTGCAAAGAACCCGTGACTGTGCTCCTCTTATCGAACCGCGTCTCCATGAGACCAGCCACTCCAAAGTCGCATAGTTGTACGCCGCCAGCTTCAGTGACCAGGACGTTGGCGCACTTGATGTCCCGGTGGATGATGCCTTGCCTGTGAACCCAGGAAATCGCTTCCGCAACTTCTCGTAGTATTGGAATAATCCAGTATTCGGGTAGATATCCTCTGGGCTTCATCAGGGTAGAAACGCTTCCACCAGCACAATACTCGGTTACCATCCATATAGTATGGCCAACAAGAAGGACGTCGACCACCGTGTTGATATTCTTTGCGCCACTACTACTAAGCCGCTTCAGTGTTTCTACCTCGTTAAGGATGTCACCAAATGTGTCTGCACGAGAATCGAGGGCATCCCCATTGTCGATGTTGATGATCTTGATGGCGATGAGTGGCCCTGGTTTGGTGCTGCATGCTTTGTATACACGACCAAAGCTCCCCTTTCCAATCAGTTCCAAAAGATAATATGGCGGTAGCTCCTTTCCTGAATCAACACACTCTTGCATAATAGCGTCTTGCGTCGCTCTCGCATCGTTCACGGCATTTTGTCTGGTAGTTGAAAAATGGAGATTGCCAGGATAGAAAGTCGCCATTCACTCGAATGAAACGTGAGTGCATATGTAATATGGATGGATTGAACGATGGGCAGAACAGTAAGAAGAAGTAGAAAATAAAAAAGGGATCAGACCAGACATTGTTGGAGAAATAGAAGGGAGTGTTATACAGGAGGAGTCCCTGCTCTCGGATAATTACCTTTCCGGAGGTGTTGTATATGAGCTTTTGCTCCCTGACCTATATTGCTTCAATCGCTCTTGAAGAAAATCCCATATGCGGAGTGGGCTTCAGCAAAGATTCGACGACAATATGAGAATGCAACTGAACATGTTGTTATTTGCAGTTTAGTAGTCATTTTCGAGATATATCACAAGATATGCCAATTATGATGAACCAATTCTAAAGGAAGCAATATGCGCGCCCAGCTGGAACAAAACAACCACAATGATTTTTCGTTGAAATCGTGATGGCATCAAAGACCGAGACCTGCCTGCCTCGTCATTCTAGACTTCAGGTTTTTGACCATAGACGACGTGTCTGACAGAGATTAGCTAGAGTCGTTGAAATGAGTCAAAACCGCTTACATGGGCCACCAGGCGTGGATGCCTCTGTCCTTCATATCCGTTCTCACCTTGGCCAGAAAGACCTCGACCTCTTGAGAGCTCCATCCCAAGGCTCGTGTGAAGAGAGCCATGGAGAGACCTGAGAGTTCACCGGCAATGTTGTGGCAGCACCAGAAGCCGAGCTCCTTGTAATAGGGATCCGCAGGCCATCGGTTAGTAGGCCACTTGTAGACAACTTCAGTGACATTGACGAATCCAGCATCAATCATCTGCTGCTTGTAGTGCTTAGCGCTCTGCGCACCACGGCCAAAAATGTTGGTGGCCTCGATCATAAAGCTGGACCACTGGTCGATGTACGAGCCCTCCTTGAGGGTGTCGTCGTCGCACTCAGCGGGGAAGGTAATGTCCTGGCACTCGACCCAACCGCCGGGGTTGAGGCTGTCGTAGGTTTGCTGGAAGAACTTGGGCCAGTCGCCGATGGAGCCGACGAGCATGCGAGCAAAGACAAAGTCGAACTTGTAGCTGTAAGTCCACTCGTCTTCGAGGTCGTCGACCTGAAACTCTAGGTTGGTGGGGAGGCTGTGGTGGTTAGCCGGGGGGTTAGAAGTCAAGCGAGATGAACGTACAAGTCGGGTTGGATAGGACTGAGATCAATACCGAGGACCTGTATCGAGGGTTAGTGTGTCTGTCCAAGTGGCAGGGGTTGAGATGGCATACTTGTGTCTCGGGGTGGGTATCGGCTAGCGAGGTTAGCAATGGATGCAATAGTAAGATGCGATACTCATACTCACCAAAGTCAATAGCCCAGACACCTGTGCCTGTTCCTGCATCGAGGGCACGCCGTATGGGTTTGTCCTCGTCGAATGGGCTGAGATAGAGCTTGCCGCCGAGAGTGAGTGTGAAGAGATGATGTTGTAGGTCTGGGTTAATTATAATTAGTACGAGTCAAGAACATGCAAGGCACAGTAATTACCTAGACGTTCTTGTTCAGACTGAATCAAGAAGTGTCAGCGAATGAGAAATGAAGGCTGGTAGTGTCGTACCGGGTCATTTGGAAGCACATAATTGACTAGACAGACAAGTTAGTTACTGACGGTGCACAGGCCTAAATAAAACTCACTCGACTCTCTAAAAGAGTGGTATGTTCTGCCATTCTCAGTGCGATACTGGAGAATGCTCGAGCGCAATGACGCAGTGGAGCTCGCAGCGTCGTCCTGCAATGCCACGTTAGACCCTTGCCTTGACGCTGGGATGTGATGTGAAGTGATGTGATGAGATGCATGACATGGACAAGGCTTGAACTTACTCCGAGCGCCGAGTCATCGTCGCGGACATCCTCCTCAACCTGTTGGTGCTTAGTATCAGGCTATTGAGTGGTGGTGGTTAGAGCCTCACCTCAGCCTCAAGGTCATTCTCGTCAGTTGTGGGTGCTTGTCGATCAGCGGATGCAGCGGCCGTGGTAGTAGCGGTAGCAGTAGCAGTAGCAGCAGTCTTGAGGTCGACAGCCTCGTCAACCCCCGACCTCTCAGCCTCAGCAGTGGCCGTCATGATGCTGGTGATAGTGATAGTCTGTTGTCGAGTTGGAAGAGGGCAAGATTTCCCCTCATGGCCCGGGGCGCGCAACGAACAAACAGAGCGAGCCGTGCCGAAACCCTCGCTACTGGAATAACGTGGTCCCAGACCAGCCCGGCCAAGAGTTTGGCACGTACATACGACAGGCTGTGGCTTGCGCCAGTCATGTATGATATGATACCTCGATCCAGTATTGCAACTCTACTGCAGCCGAGGTCACTCGCTCTCAGCTCATTTCTCACTTTCACCTCCGGAATACCAACCCCAAAGCAGAACCCTCACTCCGGACATTCCGCAGCTGGATTGGTCCCCCTGCAGCACTAAGCAGGGATCCTAGAAACTCAAAGACACAGCTGGAGCCACCGGGTCTCGAGCCGGCGCCAGACTAAAGACGGTAGAACGGTCTCGAGGCCCTAGCTTTTTAAGATTAGTGATGATGGACGGCCGAGACGATCTTGGAGAGGGCATTCCATTCCAGCTCGATAGACGCAGGCAATGGCAGGGAACATTGATGATCCCATCTCCGATCTCTCTCTGCGAACCCTTTCTTTTTGTATCGCAATGTCCCATCCCGTCCCCACGGCTCCGGCCCGTGTTCCACCAATCCGGCTCCCTAGGAACGCAACCAACCGACTGTACCACGAAGCAGCGGGTGTACGACTCTTGGCAGTTCCATCATGACTTCTATCAGTGATACTCGTCCTTCTGTTGCCATTGCTGGATTGGTCCTTGTCATCTTGACCCTCTGGTCTGTCCTCTCGACATGGAGACAATATAACCGATTGAGCAGCTTCAAAGGACCTCGTCTAGCTGCGCTCTCGAAATGGTGGCTCATAAAGAGAGTCGGCGGCGGTAGAGCATACCTAGACTTTTGGGAGGTTACAAAGAAACATGGTATGTAACTACACTATACAACACAAGGTCGGTCGCACAAGCTGACAACATGTCGGCCCAGGCTCAATTGCTCGCGTCGGACCCAACGATCTTCTCACCGACGACCCCGACCTTATGAAGCATATCCTCAACGTGCGCACCGAATATCGGCGATCCGACTGGTACGACGGCATGCGCTTCGACCCTGGCAACAACAACATTCTGTCGTGGCGCGACGAGGACGAGCACTTCAAGCTGCGTTCCAAAATGTCTGCCGGCTATGGCGGTCGCGAAGTCGACGACTTGGAGCCAAAGATCGACAAGAACATCCTCTCCCTCGTGAGGCTTCTCAGCAAATACGCCGACGAGAAGAAGCCTGTTGATCTGGGTCGCCGCGCGCAATTCTTCACTCTCGATGTCATCTCGGACCTTGCCTTTGGCGCGCCCTTTGGCTTTCTCGAAACTGATTCCGACGTGTACAAGTACATCCAGATCACCGAGGAGACGCTGCCTGCTGTCATGGTCACCACTGTCATTCCCTGGCTGGTCAAGATTCTGAGCTCTCACCTGTTCAAGAGACTCTTGCCGTCGGAGAAGGATAGACTCGGGTTTGGTAAACTCATGGGGTGAGTGATGGTGTTTTCCGGTTCTGAATCAAACTGACAATTGCAGAATCGCCAAAAAGGTCACGGCTGAACGATTCGGTCCTGATAAAAAGGTTCGAAAAGACATGCTTGGGTCCTTTGTAGCCCATGGCCTCACTCAGAAAGAAGCCGAGTCCGAGATTCTTCTTCAGATGTGAGTTGACTACCTATACTCGTCTCAAGTTATCCTCCCTAACACTCGATACAGCGTCGCTGGATCTGATACCACAGCCACGGCCATCCGCTCCACCATGCTTCACATCATCACCAACCCTCGCGTATACGACAAACTCGGCGCCGAGATCGCCAACACTCACTACTCAGAATCCATCATCCCAGACTCTCTAGGTCGTAACCTACCCTACCTCCAAGCCGTCATCAAAGAAGGTCTGCGCATCTTCCCTCCCGTCGCTGGCCTCATGTCAAAGCAGGTTCCACCCCAAGGAGACACTTGGAAGGGCCAGTTCATCCCTGGTGGAACCAAGATTGGCTACTGCGCCTGGGGAATCTTCCGGCGAGAGGATATCTGGGGTGCTGATGCTGGCGAGTTTCGACCTGAGCGGTGGATTGAGAGTGAGCCTGACAAGCTGAAGGAGATGGAGGGTGCTCTGGAGCTGATTTTCAGTTACGGGCGATGGCAATGTCTGGGACGTCCAGTGGCTCTGATGGAGCTGAATAAGGTCTATGTTGAGGTAAGTTCGTCGCTTGTTTCGATAGTATTGATGCTGACATGCCTCGACAGCTACTTCGCCGGTTTGAGTTTTCAATCTGTGATCCTACAAATCCCTGGAAGGTTTTTAATTGCGGCATCTTTTCACAGTCTGAGCTTATGGTAAGGGTGCAATCTAGAGACTGAGTATTCGCCATCACAT
This sequence comes from Fusarium sp. NRRL 66739, assembly GCA_021655895.1. Taxonomy (NCBI): domain Eukaryota; kingdom Fungi; phylum Ascomycota; class Sordariomycetes; order Hypocreales; family Nectriaceae; genus Fusarium; species Fusarium sp. NRRL 66739. Next base: position 32,085 of record JAJJWO010000504.1, read on the forward strand.
TGTCGGTCAAGCACATATTGCCTGAATCAGTAACGTAGCTAATCCCATAATGTAAATTCATTCAACATCTATAACACACATCTAAGAGACTCATACAGTCATCTTCACTGTTTCTTCTCCACCTCTACCTTCTTGTTCTTAGGAACCCGTACAAGCCAATACAACGCCAAAGCCGCAAATACATTGAAGATGATGTACACCCACATCAGTCCAAAGTTCCTCCACCGTTCGCTATAATAAGACTTGACCCCCGCAAGATACTTATTGGTGTCGCCGATGGTACAGTATTGGCAATTGCTGGTGCTGTTTTCGTCAACAAGATACCCTCCAGACGTAGCAATATACTCCGCCATGTACTCCCTGCAAGTCTGCCCCGAAGGCGGCCGGAACTTGACAAACTCGTTGGCTGCACACACTGCATCTGTATTGGCCACCGCTGTTGACAAGACGGCTGATATCAGGTATGTGAAGGGACTGACGCGGTACATAAAGACCCAAAACTGTGGGAAACTGTCCGGGGGTGCGAGCACACCACAGAAGATAAGACACATCATGAAAAGCAGGTTGGCGATAAAGTGCGGATCTTGGTCGTTTGCCTTTTCAACGGAACGGTGAGATAGCTCTTTGAGGTGTCCTTGAACGGCAGCAGACTCGGATGACTCTCTCCAGATCTGCGGCCAGTCCAGTTCTGTCTCAGAGCCTGGCGCAGCTCCGATGACTTGCAGCATCCATTCGGCAGGGTTGGCATCAGGGGGACAAGGGTTGGCACCGTTCTTTTCGAAATAGCTCGTCATGGCGTGAGAGTGGTCTCCGATATCACCAAAGTAGACGGTTTTACCACCCTTTGCTAAAAACAACAACCGATCGAACCGTTGAAATAGCATGGCTGATGGCTGATGGATGGTGCACAGAATAGCCTGCCCACTACGAGCCAGCTTTTCCAACAAATCAAGAATAGCCCACGAAGTCTGTGAGTCCAGACCCGACGTAGGCTCATCGACAAACAGCAGGACAGGAGGCTTGGCAGCAAGTTCGACGCCAATGGTGAGACGCTTGCGTTGCTCGACGTTTAATCCCTCGCCGAGGACTCCCACGACAGCTTCAGAGTAGTCCTGCATATCGAGCATTTTGATGACTTGGTCGACGTAGGCGAGCTTTTCTCTGACTAGGACGTGCTTTGGCTGGCGCATGATGGCTGAGAAGTTGAGGGCTTCGCGGACGGTTGTTGTGGATAGATGCAGATCTTGTTGCTGAACATAGCCTGTCTTTCTCTGGAACGATGCGTCGCGGAGTTTATCGTCGACAAGGATTTCTCCGTGGATGACGCCCATACTCGTACGATCAGCGAGGCAGTCGAGCAATGTTGTTTTACCTGCTCCGGATACGCCCTATATATGTCAGTATGTTATATTCTTCAGCTTCTGTTTCCAAGCAACGAACCATCAGAGCCGTCATTGTGCCAGGCTTGACCCAACCAGCTACGTTATCCAGAATTCGTCTGTTTTCACCCTTGATCTTGACGTCGTAGCACAGGTTGTTCCAGTGAAAGACACTAGTTGACTTGAACTGAGACGGCTGCCCTTCTCCATAGCCCTCCTTTTCGGTGAAAGCTGATCGACCTGTCGGACTAGCTTCAGAATCGGCCTGTTGCTTTGCGAGTCTGTGGCCTCGACGGAAGACGAGAACTTCTCCTTTTGATTTTTTTGCGCTGACAATTTCGGCAAAGAACATGTATGTGGCAAAGAAGAAGATGATAAAGGCAATGACGATGCCCACGTTCCGCCATTTGTGCGAATGGTAGTACTGGAATGATAGATTGATATAGGCGTCTCCTTCTACCATGGGCTGTCCCTGTACTGCTCCCACGGTCGAGCAGACGCGGTTTGCAGACGCTGCGTTGGAGTAAGATGGCACAAACTGGTTGCATGTAAATTGGCGGTTGTGGAACTCATTGACCATGAGAGACTCGAATGCATAGCCTAGAGGGTCGAGATAGTTGATCCATCTGCACCAACCGAGCATATAGTCGATCTGGATGACAAAGCCTGTAAAGATGACCAGGGCTAGGATAAGCAGCGCGGCAGGGACCATGGCTTGCGAGAGGGTTCGAGATGCAGAGCCGATTGTCCTGAAGATCATGGACATGCAGAGGGTGACGAGGAAATTAACCAAAAGATAGAAAAAGAAGGCTCCTGGCTCTCTCCGAAGATTGGTCATGAAGTACAGCGTGAGATTGTATGTCATGTTGTTGAGAACCTTGTACGGCAGATCACAGAGCATAGAGGCTACTGCTTCGGCAGATGGATGGTAGAGTGCGTAGCGGTCATGTTTCTCAACAATAGGTCGTTGAGCGTACAGAGTGAGAATCTATAACATTAGCCAAAATCTTGACCAAGATACCATGCATCTCACCTCGAGAGCACTTGAAAAGGCATTTGAGAGGCAAGCCAAGAAGATCAAAGCACCTCTTTGGAAGAAGCTCGCCGTCGTCTGGGACAGGTTGTAAAAGACGCTCCCAATGACCAAAAGCATGAAGAAATTTCCAAAAAGCTGTGTTAAAGTGATGGTCGGGTCGGTGATCAACCGCTTGAAGCCTCGCCATACACACAGCTTGGTCTGCTGCCAGTAGCTCAGCGTGTAGGGACTCTTCCTGCGCTGGTTCTTGGCCTGGGCTGCGCGTCTGCTTGCTCTGAACTCTTCTGCTTCGGGGCCGTTGATCGAATGAGTCTGCTTATACTCTTCGATCTCTCGTTGCAGGTTTGCGTTTTCCCGTGAAGCCTTCCATGCCGCGGCAAACTCGTCTGGTGTCCTGGGAGCCTTGTCTTCAAAGCCCTTGCGGATGATTCGCTCCTTGGGACTGGTCATGGACGTCAGGAAGTCTGGCACTGTTTGACGCGCTGGACATTCGAAGCCCAGATCTATGAAATACTGCTTCGCTTTCTTTGTTGAGCCAAAATAGATCTGACGGCCCTCGTACAAAACGACAGCCTTGTCGAAGATGTCGTACGCAGCTTGTGGAGCTTGATATATAGAAACAAGAGCTGCGGTATCTGCCATTTCCGTCTGGAGACGCAAAGTCTTGCAGAACTCCACGGCATTAGCAGAGTCAAGGCCCCGAGTACTATTATCCCAGCATTGAAGAGGCGCGCCACTGAGCGAAGCCTCTGCAATGGAGACGCGCTTACGTTCGCCGCCAGACACTCCTCGTACGTATTCGTTGCCAACCTTGGTGTTGACTGTGTGGCTTATGCCATACATGGCCATGACAACATCACGGTTGTGTGAGATAAAGGTGTTTCTATCGACACCGCCGGGGATTTGTCTAGGGGCTCTGGCGTGGGCGGCAAAGTCAAGAGTGTCGCCGACGGTAAGATGGGGGAAATGTACATCAACTTCGGCGGTGTAGATGACCTCACCGCGATGATGAGTGTGCATCTCATGTGCCGTGATTCCTGTAACTCAGTTAGTCGGATTCAGTCAGTTTGGGTCTGTGACTTACCTCGGTAGTTGAAGTAGGCATCGTCGTTGATATATAGATACCATTCGTCTCTCCGGAGATAGTCTTGAGATACGTGGAGCATCCAGAGCCAGGCGGGCCCAGTACTACCAACATCTCTCCATTTCTGACAACCCCATCGAAGTCTCGAAGGATATCGATTCTTGTCTTTCCATGACCCAGCAGCTGCCTGGGCCAAGAGGCGATCTCGAGCCAGATGTTGGCCACGTTCTTTTGAAAGTCGGTAGCCTGTCCATAGCCAAACACGTTGAGATTCTGATAGCAGACGCCAGCTTTGCGAGTAGTGAAACCACTCTCGGAGCGCAACTTGGAGATGGACTTTGCCCACGCCAGGGCCTTGAACTTGTCGCTCCTGGGGTTCAGAGGGCTGTCTTGATCTGCGGTGAAAGGGTTACCGCTGACGGTGGACGCTTGACTCTGCTGCGTGTATTGCCGAGCGAGGTCACGGACAATACTGTGTCTGCGTTCAAGCTCCGAGTCTTCATCCTCAGTGCCTGTCAGGTGCGGCGTGTTGCTGTTCTGGGGTTCTTCTTTGTCGGCTGTTGCAGTGCTTGTTGAGGGGTTATAGTCGCTGGAGTTTGAGTCTGTGATTGGGTTTGCAGGCATCCGGAGGTGATGCTGTGATCCAGTGACATGTTGGGCGGATGTATCGCCAGTATAGGTTGATGCCATGGTGAAGACTAGTTACTGTGAGAACAGAGTAGGTTGATTATTGAGTCCCCAAAGTATTCAAGATCCTATGTAAGCTCATAATGAGCCAATAACTGAGCAGCTTATAGTATTCTAGGTTGTAACAAAATTTAAAAGAAAAGACAGGCCTGGTAACGGGGGAGGATTCTCTTGATATTCTCGACTACTACTTCTTGTGCCTTACATAGTACAAAGACAGGCTTCTGAGCTCGGCGCCATCCGAAAATCGTCGTGCGCATCATAACATGTCAAAGACGCAGTTGTAACCTGCTCGCATCCAAAATCCTGAATAGAAGCCCATGGAGTCGGGGATCGAAGGGCTCTCGGGGTGCAACTCCAGCCCGACCCCGAGAGCGGCAGTGGTTTGACCAATAAAAGAGACATGGGTTGTTCAATGTTGCATGATCTTCGGCGGCACCTACAGATGATCGTCTGTGACTTGCAACGTTCCGTAGCTCATTAATGGGTCTGTGGGGTTTGAGTTCGACTACATACTATGGTAGCTTTTAAAGAAGCCATACACGTCTCTACGAACTTTGGTATCGGAAAGTTAACTGACGAATACCGAAATGTCTAGTCCTATCTCCAATCAAGCCAACGATATGACCCCTTCATCTCCAAACATGTCCTCAGCAAGCCCAGAGAAACCGAGGCAAACTAGCAGCAAGAGAATACTATCTTGTGTTCTCTGCCAGCAGAGGAAGAAGAAATGCGACCGAAAGAGTCCATGCTCAAATTGCATCAGGGTAATTATCCTTACAATTTCTGAACGACCGAGACTAATGCCCATCGCAGCTCAAGATGGACTGTATTCCCAGCGTGCCAGCTCCGCCAAGAAAGCGCAGACGTCCGAATGAAGAGCTTCTCCAGAGACTCGCCAGATGCGAGGAGCTTCTGAGGCACTGTACTTGCCTACGGCTTCCCACGCCAGAAAGTAGCCCTCAAGATCACTGCGAGCGGTCACCAGCTAGTTCACACGACGGCGAGGAGTTAAAGGGGACGGCGAGCTTGGAGTCTTGTTCGCCAGCGCCTAATTAAGAGGGCAGTTGCAGTTTTCAGAGGTTGATCCCAGAATTCTTGTCCGAACGAATCTGTGCCTGTTGAACTGGCCGACAAACCAATCTTCTTTATATTTTAAAGATACCCGATATTTTACACGTCATTTTCGAAATCTTTCAGTTCTCTCGAACTTGATACTCTAGCGTAGCAAACTGTCTTTCTCTGTATACAATCATACTAAACACCAAGCCCTACTTGTGCGGCTATCCATGTTAATGAGGAACACACTGCCCTAGTAGAGCAAAGTAAAAGTGAAAACCTACAAACACAAAAACCTGGGGACCATCGAGTTCTTCGATAGGATCCCACCCCCCCTAGCCAGGGTCTTTGACCAGGATGTGCTGTGCCGTAACCAATCACTACTCAGCCCGCATTTGGACCCTTGACAAGTCTACAGGTGATCAGTCAGAATTGTGGCATCAGTCTAGTTGTCATTTCTTTTTGCGGTTAAGTGGCGTGACAGCCATGAGCTTATTCGTGTTTACTCCTCGTTCGATATTGGCGGGCTTGTCAAGAACCCGTCCGCCCGTTTGCAAGTAGCAAGAACCCGCTCCCGAGCAGCAGGAGCTGTAAGATGAATTAAAATGCACATTCGATGAAAGCCTGAAGGGGCCAGAAAGGGCTAACGCGAGATGTTGTAAGATATTTTATCGTCATCTTACTTATATCTCATAGGGATGGATTGAAATATACGGTATTATGTTTAACAGACTACTAAGGAGTAAAATCTTTATAAGCCAGACGAGTTATAAAGCCTTTATAACCCTAACTTATATAACTATAAGTAATACTTGCCAGACTTAAGTTTACTTTACTTTTTAAGCTACTTTTATATAACTTTTAAACTTAATTTTATAAAGACTAAGTAAAAGTATTATAAGTTTTAAATACCTTTTTATTAATACTTATTATAATTTATTAAAGCCTTTAAGACTTATTTTAGCTATTATATTTTAATATAATACTTTTTTAAATTATATATTTAATATTATTTAATATATATAAACTATTAAAAGCTTTTATTTTAATGTAATATACCCTATAAGTCAAGATTAAGGCAGCCCAGTAGGAATAATATAGCTGTTTTCTTTAATATAATAAGGCTTATCTT
>JAJJWO010000506.1:0-11459 GCA_021655895.1 Fusarium sp. NRRL 66739
ATAAATTATATTTTTTACTAAAGTTAGAAACTATATCGCTATGCCAGTCTAGATAGTGCTGTAAATTGTTAATAGAGTTGACTACTTGGTAGCTCCATTCTCGACCTGAACCTCGACAACATCCTCACACTCTAATATCAATGGTGGGATCATGGTCTTGAACAAATCACGAGGCACGCGATCTTCACCCCCTGCCGCGAAGTCCTTGCAATCGCCAATACACCACCACATACCCCGTGGTTCCATCCGAAGACCATATTTCCCGTCTGGCAACTGGGACAATCGACTGCTAACATCCACATGTCTGACAAGTGGTTCACCCGGCCGGAGGGTAGTCAGAATGTCCAACTTTGGGCGGGGGTCGTGCTGTTGATATAGACCACATGGGCCTGGCTTGGTTGTTTCGCGCACGATGGCGTTTGTGGCCATGTCAATGACTTGGATCGTTGCGGCGGGTGCTGGTGTTTTTGTATCAATGATACGAGGACGGGGGTCTTGGGCTGGAAAGTCATCTTCTGGCTGCATGGGACCCCATGGAATGAGAAAGGACTGCCGACTGCGGGTTTGAACAGTTATAGGCTCAGTCCCGGTGTTTGTTACTGTAATCTCGAGCTGCGTAGCGTTGGCTTCCGTGTCATTGCTGTTGACGCCCCCTTCACTCTTACAGCGCTGCATTCGAGTTTGTATCTTTGGGGGCCAGGGTAGAGACGATACTACCTGGAATGTAGCGCGGCCGTCTGCTCGGTCGCTGACCAGCTTGCGCTTCTCGACTGGCGATGAGGGCCTTCCGTTCTCATCAAAGAATATTGGTGGCTCTCCTCCTAAGTCTCCCCTTGCTTTGTTTTGGATGGAATACTTCTTCCCTGGTTTGAGTAACGATGCAAGTTCACTACTAGGGTCGACGTGGTATTTATAGGTTGACAGAGACTTTTTCCAGTTTGCTGTTCTCCCAACTGATGAAGGGAGAGTCACATAGGACTCCTCTGTGGTACTCGTCTTGTTGAGCTGGCCAACTTGGACTTCTGTGTCCCGCTTGCTTTCTATATCGTACTCACGCAACGTGAGCAGCTTGTGAGAGAGCGCATAAGGAACATCGAGAATGGAGTTCTTGGTGCTCAAGCGTAAGTCTCGGGGGTCAATGTCGTCTGATGAGCGGCGACAAAGTCCAAAGACGATGCTGAAGGGTAGATTGCCTGACAGGTCAAAAACCTGGTATCTACTGTTGATGACAGTATGAATCTTCAGCTCGGCCATGGTAAGTTGCGTGGCCTCGGGCTTGCAGTTGAAAAGATGAGAACGGTGAGAGGATAGGGTTACAGTCATCAGGCAGGACCTTTTGAAGGCAGTGTTTGGCACATGCCGAACTTACGTCATAGCGGCGGCTATAGCCTAGTTGATATCTCGTGATCCGTAAGCTGCCAAGAGGAGCTGTAAGGCAGTGCCTTGAAGTCAGCCTGCATAGGAGCGTTATTATGACGATTGGTTTACTCGACACAAGGCTGTAACCTGGCTATTTTCATATCAGAAGGATTCTCAGCTGACAGCCATGGCCCACAGCTCCAAGAACTGCAAATCCTACCCCAATCCTTCATAACGGTCGTTAAGTTACAATGGCTATCAGAATGAGAAGGAGATTGTCAGCCAAGCTTCCCATCTGTCGGCAGCATGCCATGTTAAGAGAATGAGCTTCCTAACCAGGCTGGCTGGTCAGACCACGAGAACAAAGGTTACAATGATGCACTAATTTTGCTCCGGCTGCTTACTGAGACATGGGAGAGAGTAACCAATAGGGACAGAAGGGCCTTGAGAGAACATGCAAAAAGCGTAGAATTCAAGGTTAGCATAGCCCAGCCAGTTCTAATATCACTCCGGCATCGAGATCGTGAGCATGCGGACGTACCAGGGCCGGACCTCAGTTATGCGGATTGTATCAGTAGTCTAGAATCAGAAGCAGGCTGAGAATGCAACCTGAATTTCTAACTTGGGAGCTCCCAACTCCTTTGAGTAGAGAACTGTTTGAGACTCCCTGTCTGATGATTTTATATAAATTGTACGCTGATTCCCTCCTTTGAAAGACTTGACAGCAGCAGTCCACAACTTCCATCGACTCTATTACTTACTCAACATAAAGTCATGTCTTTGTCAAAGGTTCTCCTCGCTGCCTTGTCCATCGCTGCCGCGAGTGCTAAACCACTACGCCCTTCCAAAGTTGCTCGTCAAGACCCAACTCCGTCCAGCTTCCCACTTGGCGAGGCATGTGGCAATGAGTGGCAGTATCTGAACTTTGACCCAGAGAACGACGCAGACAAGGCTCATCTTCAGAAGCTTCACGATGTCATCTGCATTGGCGAGCTTCGTGCCGTTTCTTCCTGGGGGGCATCGGCTGCCACTGACAGCATGACATCAATCAACGTTGTCTATGATGTGTTCTTCGAAACTGAAGATGATACAAACACCAAGGTCAATGACGTTCTGATGAAGATTGCTGGACAGAGCAGCGGCGAGGGTAGGATTGGAAAGATCGTCGGGACGATGATTGTCGACAACAAAGGTAAGTCACATAACACACATTGTACTGAGTAGTAACATAGTTCACTTACACGCAGTCTAGACTTTGGAGGAAGCACTGGCAATACCTGTGAGGATGAGGGAACATTGGCTTATACTGTCACGGACGAAGACGGCGATCAGCGCGAGAAGATTCATTTCTGCGACATCGCCTACGATCGCCCGACGAGCGGCCCGGACATTGACTGTGGCTCTCTTGATACGTACCCCAGCACCAAGATGGACACCTTCTCACGTATTGCACTGCACGAGACCCTTCACTACAGTACTGTTGGGCCAGACTCGGCGCTGGGCGAACAGATCGTTGACCAGCAAAACAACGACGGCGGAGCAGCCTACAATCCAGAGCGTGCTCATGGTCTTAACGACCCAGACCAAGACAATCAGCCTGGAAAGGCCGAGTCCAACGCAGATAACTATGCGTGGATGGCGCTTGATGCTTGGATTAGCTATCAGTGTACCTCTGAAGACGACAAAGAGGCCTGGGACAGCTACTTCCCAGATGATCCCCCGGACTATTCTTAGATGGCTGTGTCAGTTGGCTGTCGAATTTGATGTACACACTTCATGAGTTTGGCTAGATATTATTTAAATATATATAGATAGCTATAGGTGGGCATGGCTTTTTGAGTGAGAATCCCATTGAGTGGCTGTATAGATGCCCAATCTGCCTTGTGGTGAAGCTGATGGTCTGGCCTATGCATACACGTAGCGGGATACTACTGACAGACTGATTCTGTACTTTTCCTCAGCCACGTCCACATAATCTTTCCTGCATGTTACGACTCAAGCCAAGGCTGCAGAAGCCAGTAAACCTAGTTAGTCAGTCAATTGTTCCATAGAATAGAGCTGAAGACGCATTCCAAAGATGACTTGGTTGGGCAAGAGTAGGGTAGAAGAGTAGGCTCACTTGGAATAATTCAGCTGGACTAAAAGGTATAGACAGCGAGCGAGCGGTTAAAGCAAGCCCTGGGGATGAAGCAGACGGCGTCAAATAGGGCAATAGTTTCCACTGTATCAACCTCGCCGTTCTCTATTCAACATGGAAAACGGCTGGTATGCGTAGAGGTTGATCACGAGGCATGTGCAGATGAGGACATTGTGTGAAACCCGGATAGAAGGGACCGCTGGAGAACCGATTAAATTGAAAAAATAATACTTTTGTGACCATAGCCCATTGATCCTCTAGGCAATCCTCTAGCTGTGACCTCATCGCCATGGGGCAACGTACAATATTATTTGTGCCTTTAGCCAGACACCAAAGTTAAATCAACTTCATTTTCCATGCCCTGTCTAGCAACAAGTTTTATTCCCGGCGAGATAAGCCTCAATGGCAGAAATTTGGCCTAGTACTGAGCCACGGCTCGTGCCCCCCTGGGCAGACCTCCTCTCGACGCTCCTCTCGAAGTCGAAGACGTCGATAATGTCAGCCTCAAACTGGGGCGAGATCTGCTTGAGGTCCGGCAGCTCTAGTTGGGCGATGGAGACACCCTTCTCCTCTGCCTTACGGACAACAGCACCAGCGATGTGGTGCGTCTGCCGGAAGGGCACCCCTTTCAAGACTAGATAGTCGGCGACATCCGTGGCGAGCATGTCGGCTGTTAGGGCTGCCTTCATCTTCTCGGAGTCAATCTGCAGCGTGCTCAGGACTCCGGCGGCGATTCGCAGGCAGTGTGAGACTGTCTTGACGCAGTCAAGTAGTGGCTCCACTGACTCTTGGAGATCCTTGTTGTACGCGGTTGGAAGACTCTTGAGGGTGGAAAGGAAGCCCGATGCCTACCGACAGTCAGTCAGTTCAGGGCAAAGCCCTTTCATACCTACTATTCGGAGCCGAAAAATGACGAACCTGCCCCATGACCCGGCCAGCCTTTCCCCGGATCAGCTCCAAGCTGTCCGGGTTCTTCTTCTGAGGCATCAAACTACTACCGGTGCTGTAGGCGTCGGCAACCCGGACGAAACCAAACTCGGCTGTTGACTGAATAATCAGGTCTTCACTAAGGCGGCTAAGGTGCACCATCAGCAGGCTCGACCACTGCAGGATCTCGGCGACAAAGTCACGATCCGCGACTGCAGCCAAGCTGTTGGGGTGGACCGAGGAGAAGCCTAGGTCCTCGGTGAGAAAGGTGCGATCGATGCCAAAGGGGTTCCCCGCCAGGGCGCCAACACCGAGGGGACAGCAGTTGGTGCGGTCACGCACGCCGTGAAGCCGTTGCAGGTCGCCCATAAGGTACGTGGCGTGGGAGAGTAACCAGTGGGAGAATCGGACGGGCTGGGCACGTTGGAAGTGGGTGTAGCCGGGCATCAGTACATCGATCTCTGCCTTGGCGCGGGCAGCACAAACCGTCAGGGCAGCGCGCAGTTGCTCAGATAGATGATCAAGCTGGGCTCGCACCCAAAGACGCATGTCGGTAGCAATCTGCTCGTTGCGGGAGCGGCCTGTATGAAGCTTGCCAGCGATGGTCGGACCGATGAGCTCAGCTAGACGACGCTCGTTGGCCGTGTGGATGTCCTCATCAACAGCAGGATAGATTTTGAACTTGCCGTCAGCCCACTCCTTCTCGACAGCCTCGAGGCCTGTGGTGATCTCGCCGAGCTCCTCGTCGGTGAGCAGGTCAAGCTGCCGTAGTGCCTTGGCATAGGTGATGGAGCCCCGGACATCAGCCTCGTGCAGCGCCTTGTCGAAGGAGAGCGATTCGTTGAAGGTAACCATGAGGTCGTTCATGTTCTCTGGACGATAATGCGGTCAGCATGCTTCGCCACGGGAGTCTTGACAGTACCGACCTGTGAAGCGACCACCCCAGAGGAGCGTCGACGGGTTAGATGCCATAGTAGATGCTAACGGACGCTGGCAAAGGGTACCGGGTGTTGTGTGTAATACCTGACTAGGTATGGAAGGGTCAACACATGTCTGAACGACACCAGCGCTGTGAATCACACGTGACTCACATAACTGTATGATGCTTTGGCATTATGTTGTGAAACTAAATCCTTGACTGAAACTTAACTCCAAAGGGCCTGAATCTTGACCCTTCTAAATTTTCAGTCTCGGACCCCTCAACGCCCTCTAAGAGGCCAGGTCTCTAGACGTACAAACAGGCCAACTAGATTTTAAAGCCTGTAAACAGCAGTAGTTTGACTTTAGCCTCATTTGTACAAAAATGCGTAAAAGGCTAAGGGTCAAACGTACCACGGTGAAAAGCCGAATAATTTCCTGCGGCTGCAGCTGGCCATAGCGCATGTACAGTTTGCAAGGACGCGTTTTACCGGCTAACCAAGTACTCACATTTGCAAACGAGTTTGTATCCCATGATGAAACGTGTCACCGTCCGCTGAAAGCAGGTAAAGCGTCTCTTGAAGCTTGGAATTAAAAGCTACAGTCCTATGGTCTACAAGCAAGAGATTTATTTAGGGCACGACTGAGGAGATCCGGGAGCTGACCGATGACCTCTGCAAAATATCCCAAGTCCAGACAGAGTCCGTTGCCAAGTACAAGGAGAGTCTTGGAGAATATGTGTCGATTTATTATCGTGTTTTGGAAACTGAACCCAAGATGCGATGGCTCCCGCAACATGCACAAGGTCGTTGACGGAAGTGAGTGAGGCAATTGGACGATTGAGATATGCTTAGCCACAGACTGGAAAGGTGATGATTAATTCTTTACTTGACCACTTCACAAATGAACTGTCGCTGTCTCAAGTATGCTACGGCCAAATTATTCTACGTCAGCGTAAACCGAATGTAAGCCAATCATGTAGGTCATGGCAAGTGATACCACAGTAACATCGATACGTGATTAAATAGTGCATATCTGTTAGTACGTTAGAAGTGAGTCTCCACTCCAACTTCTTGGCATTGCTCGGCCGAGAGATTGGACTGATGATGACTTGACTGTTCATGGTCATCGATTTCTGACGCGTAGCTTACCCTGTACCGTGTGGCCCAATTGTCAGCGACGACAACCGATAATACCTGTTAAGACAACTTATGCAGGGTGAGACTCACATCTTTTTATATTTGATATCGTGATGAAATAAAGCTCAGAGTTGGGTGCTGGACCTATCGTGCTGTTCCTTTCCACTAGTTCCAGACGCGCTTTGTTCCCCGCGTTTGGAATGAATGTCGAGTCGTCACCAGTCCAACACATATGGACAACGGACTACGCTTGTAATAGTCTCCCTGGAATATCAGGGCTTCATAGACTTGCAGCCTGAAGCCGTATCAGGTTCCATTTCGCAGCATAGTGTCTATACTTGGCATCATATTCCGCCATGTCGCCAAAAGCTGAGGCTGAACACGCGCCCGAAGAGTCTGGAGACGATCAGAAGAAAGAAAACAACGGAAGTGTACGGGAATACTTTGTAAGCTCAGCAAACAAAACCCGAATGCCTCATCATCTTACACGCTCCACAGAGAATCTTTCGATACGCCGATCGCCTTGACTGGCTCTTGTACACAATTGCTTTCGTCGGGGCTATTGTGTCTGGTGCCACTCTCCCTTTGATGACGCTTGTCTTTGGCTCATCAACAAGTACGCTGAACGATTACGCCGTTGGTCAAGGAAATGCGCAGCAGTTTCAAGATAAAGTCAACAATCTTGTGCTATACTTTGTCTACCTATTCGTCGGACGGTTTGTGATCGGCTATGTGGCAACGCTCTGCGTATGTGCTGCAGCTGTGAGAACGACAAACGCCATGAGAAAGGCCTTCTTAAACAGTCTGCTGAGACAAGAAATCTGGCATTTCGATATGCAGGGAAACGGTGCTGTCGCTACACAAGTCACGACCAGTATGTGCCTCCAGCATGAAAGTGACAAACATCGCTGACTTCAAACTTCAGACGGGCATCGCATCAACCAAGGTATTGCCGAGAAGCTCTACACTCTGATACAGGGCATCTCGCTATTCTTCTCGGCTTACGTTGTTGCACTTGCTGTCCATTGGAAGCTAGCTCTGATAACGATGAGCATCATCCCCGCAATGTTGCTCGTCGTAGGAGGCTGCGTTGGTCTGGACGCGCCTATAGAAGCACGTATTGTAAGCAAATACACGTCTCAAAACACAACATCTACTCACCACAACGTGCTGCACAGGTACGGATCTACTCTCGAGCAGCAGCCCTTGTCCAAGATGTCCTTGGCTCCAGTAAAACCATCTGCGCTTTTGGCGCGCAGAAAAAGATTGTGAAATGGTACGACGAGTACCTCCAAGAGGCTTACAGGGAAGGCAAAAAGAAATCTCTCATCTACGGCGTCCTCTTCTCAAGTCAAAACTTCTTTGTCCTGTCTGGAACAGCACTAGCCTTCTGGGAGGGCTTTCGCTTGTTTCAGAGCGGAGACATTCCCAACGTTGGCACAGTCTTTACCGTTGTCCTCAGTGTAACACTCGGTGCTACCTCTATCGTCATGATAATCCCCCAGATCAGCGCCATAACAAATGCTTCGTCTGCAGCAGCCGAGCTGTTCTCCATCATCGATAAGCCATCCCTGCTTGATCCGCTGTCTCCCGATGGGAAAAGACCATCTACTTGCACAGGAGAACTCGAATTTCGAGATTTAAGATTCGCATATCCCGCGAGACCTAGGGCGAACGTCCTTAGCAACCTTGATCTCCGCATACCCGCAGGAAAGACTACAGCTCTCGTGGGGCCGAGCGGATGTGGCAAGTCAACTCTGATAGGGTTGCTAGAGAAATGGTATCAGCCTTCATCTGGCCAGATTCTCCTCGATGGTTGTGATATATCCGAGTACAACACTCATTGGCTTCGGAGCAATATGAGACTCGTACAACAAGAGCCCACACTTTACCAAGGAACCGTTTTTCAGAATGTTGCCCGAGGTTTTGTCAATGAGCAACTGGAACTCTCTGAAGCAGAACAGATGGAAATGGTTAGGGAGGCGTGTATATCTGCCGACGCACACCGATTCATTGAACAGCTTCCCAACGGTTATCACACGGATCTGGGGGAACGCGGTAGCATGCTAAGCGGTGGCCAGCGGCAAAGGATCTGCATTGCAAGGAGCATTATCTCGAAGCCCGAAATTCTACTGTTCGACGAGGCGACAAGTGCTCTGGATCCTCAGGCCGAGAAGGTGGTTCAGAACGCATTGAATATTGTCTCGCGGGACAAGACGACTCTCATCATTGCACATAAACTTGCTACGGTCATGGCTGCCGACAATATCGCTGTGATGAATAATGGACAGGTGGTCGAGCAGGGCAGTCACCATGAGCTGCTGAAACGAGATGGTTTATACGCGGCAATGGTGCGTGCACAAGACCTCGGCTCGAAGAGGGAAGATGACGATACCAATTCGGACGAAGTAATACACAAAGATGAATTGGGCGATACAATCCAGCCAGTTGCTTCATCTCGTGCAGCACACTCCGAGGCATTGCAAAAGGAATTGGACAACAAAAGATCGCACCTCACAAAGGGCACTGCTGGATACTCACTGGCTAAATGCCTCATTGTCATGCTCAGGGAACATCCGGATCTTTCCCCCTGGTATGCAGTTCTTGGCGGGTCATATCTCATCGTGAGCGGGACGTATCCCGGCCAAGCAGTCCTCTTCTCTCGCCTCGTCAGGACCTTTACGCTCCAAGGATCTGAAGCACAGAGCCAGGCTAACTTCTACGCCTTCATGTTCTTTGTCCTGGCACTTGGAAATCTGGTGGGATACTTTTTCGTCGGGATTGCCACAAATGCCATCGGCCAGACCTTGACATATCGGTATCGTCGAGAAATGGTGGAAAGGGTCCTGTCTTTTGACCAAGACTTTTTCGACTACCCGGAGAACTTCTCTGGATCCTTGACTGCAAAACTATCTTCAGCGCCGACAGCGGTGCAGGAGTTGCTGTCGTCCAATCTAGGTCTTATGGTGAACGTGGTGATCAACCTGATAGCTAGCAGCGTACTAGGGATTGCTTTTGGATGGAAGCTTGGTCTGAGTCTTGTTGTTGCTGCCATATTTATCATCGTGGGGAGTGGTTACATTCGGATCCGTCTGGACCAGAAGCTCGAAGCGTTAACAGAGAAGCAGTTTTCCAGTAGCGCCAGCCTAGCTACAGAGGCAGTCACTTCGATCCGGACCGTTAGTCTTCTTACTCTGGAGAGAGCTACCATGGAAGAGTATGCCAAGAGCCTAGACTTTATTACTGAGAAAGTAATCCGCAATCTGGTACGTGAGAAGAAGTTCAAGGCTTTCAAGAAGCAAAGTTAACGCTCAACAGGTACCGACACTTATCCCTTATTCCCTTTCCCAATCCGCCGACTTTCTCGTCCTCGCCCTGGGCTTCTGGTACGGATCCAGGCTGATTGCCAGTGGAGAGTACAACGTGACGCAGTTCTTTGTCATTTTTATTTCCATCATCTTTGGTAGCCAAGCAGCCGCGCAGTTCTTTACCTGGACCACTTCCATCACCAAAGCAAAGTCGAGCGCCAACTACATCCTCTGGCTACGGACGATAGAGGCCAACATCAAAGACACCGAGGAGAATCAGGGCAGGGGGCCATCAGGCGATGAAGTGTCCGTTGCAGCTGACAATATCGAGTTCAGGTATCCCCAACGGGATGCTACAAGAGTGTTGCGCGGCATCTCGATGACAGTCGAGTCCGGATCATATGCGGCATTTGTTGGCCCTTCCGGCTGCGGAAAAAGCACCGTCATTTCGCTCATAGAACGCTTTTACGACCCATCATCCGGTCGTATAACAATCAACGGCGAAGACGTATCCACCATGTCCCCAGTCTTGTACCGACAATACATGTCTCTGGTACAGCAAGAACCGCCTTTGTACCCAGGTTCCGTCCGCGATAACATTGCTATCGGACTGGAATATGACCCTTCGGAGAAAGAAGTACACGAGGCGTGTCGCCAAGCCAACGCTCTCGACTTTGTCGTCTCTTTACCCGAGGGTCTCAACACGCCTTGCGGGTCCAGGGGTCTTCAGTTTTCTGGAGGCCAAAGACAAAGAATTGCGGTAGCCAGGGCATTAATTCGAAAGCCGCGACTGCTTTTACTTGACGAAGCTACTTCGGCTTTGGACACTCAGAGCGAACAGGTGGTGCAACGAGCTCTCGATGAAGCGGCGTCGAGCAGGACAACCATTGCCGTTGCTCATCGACTCAGCACCATTCGACATGCTGATAAGATATTCGTGATCGAGAATGGCCAGATTGCCGAGATGGGGACACATGAAGAATTACAGAAACAACGGGGGAGGTATTACTCGATGTGCTTATCACAGTCCTTAGATCAGGCTTAAGGGGCCAAGTTGTGGGTGATAAGAACATTCCGTTATATGTGTAAACATCGAAGTCAGTCACTTGAAAAGCATCAAGACAATAGACACATGTGTAAAACGATATTGAAAATTCAGGGAAGAAAACTAAAAGAAAGGCCAATATTTGATGACTACCATGTTGAAGAATCGTCATAAACTCAATCAGGACACTAATATCTACCACAAGCCGGGTCTCCTGTGCCCCCTTACAAGTAAAAGGGCGCGAGTGATTTTTATGTCTAACATAACTGGCGCGGCGACGCAGTTAAGCTAGACAACAGGTTCGATATGTTTGCGCCAAGCAACAATTGCAAGCATCAATATCAGCTTGTAATACCAACAATTTCTACTTCTGAAGATATAGCTGTTCCTAGCCCCAAGGAAAGAGTAGAGTACTTATCATTATGTTTAAAGTAATTATATATATATATTATAAACCTTATATTTTTTAACTCTTTACTCTTTAACCTTTATCCTATATTCTACTAAACCTTCTAACAATTAACCTTTAAGATAACCTTAATAGTATAGTTCTATAAGTTATGCCTTAATTTATCCTATAAGGCTCTATTTTCTTTATTACCTTAATACCTTTAACTCTAATAGCT